>OMKZ01020774.1:19366-29568 GCA_900302535.1 Neoniphon sammara | reverse complement strand
TAAAAAAAAAAAAAAAAAAAGAGTCATTTTAGGAGAAGTTAGATGACAGGAACTATACTTCCTGTATCCTTCTGTCTACTAACTATTCTTGTGTGATCACTGTGCTAGACAGAAGGACCACTGAACTTCCTACCATCTAACTTCTTCTCCAGGATGTGTATTTCAAATACACGATACCTTAGGTAAGTAAGACAGCTTCAGAGTTGCTGTAAGGTTTATTTTTTTCACTTTGGTGGAGCCAGGTTAATGACTCCAATAGACTTCAAGTCTTTATGCTAAGCTAACACAAAATGCTACCTATATGAACTAAACCAGTGGACGTACAGAGGTGAAAATGGTATCGAACATCTTGTCTCAGTCTGGGTAAATCGGAAAAAGGGTATTTTACCCAAAACTTTGGAGGAATTTTGTTGGGAACTATCTGCTGTCCAAGAACACCAGTAAACTGTAACTATCAGCTCTGAACATAGTTTGTCGGTGTTCAATGTGCAGGTAATGATTCCCACAGAGGTAAAATTTACAGTGGAAGGCCTCAATTTGATTTACCAATCAGCTGTGTGCTAACGGCTACATGGTGAATGGAAAGTGGATGGGATGAGAGGGAGTGATAATGACCCCCTCCCCCAGAATGGCTGCATAGTGTTTTAGAATAAAACTCTTCCAATAAAAAAGTGATGTTTTTATGCCTGGCGGTGCAGAAATGATGTTGGAGCACTGAAGGGAAACACAGGATTTCATTAAAAAGGATAATCAGACTGTGAAAGATAATCTCTTAAAATATGACATTATTTTGCAGTTCAGACATTATGCCATCAACTCTACTTGGCCTGACACTGTTAGAGAGATGCATTTGCATGCCCTAGATCAGGCATGGGCAAACTTTCAGCTTAACACTCAGTTCTTTTGGGGGGGGGTTACAGGACGTTTTCTAGAAACACACTTGATGCTCCTGAATATGCAGTAATTCTCACAATTTACCTGTGGTGGGGGGTGTGGGGCTAGGGATTATGAATCAATTGTCCTCAACTACAGTTACAACATCAGCTATGTGTTTGGTGGAAATGGTTAACACAGTTAATGGTTAACAGGGAAACATGCCAATGTTTGCAGTGCACTCATTTTAACTGTTTGTGCTGGGCAGTTAGAAAAGTTAAAAGTGTCCAGTTACTGTTTACAAACACTCTTAGACACCCTTAGTAACAAATGAAGTTTCACTTTTGTTTTCATAGCTAAGAATGCATTATAATGAAATGCACATGATTTATATCAATTTCATAATCTATACATGGAGTGCAAATTGGGACAGGGGTGTGTGTGTGTGTGTGTGTGTGTGTAAGCAAAGCAGGGAACAGAGTGCCACAGTTTAATACATTAAAGGGAAACCTTGATCTGGAATTTGTGGTGCAAAATTATAGCAACGAACTCATTATGTGGAAACCTAAAATTCAGATAAATCTATTGCATTAATTTGAGTAAGTACATAACAGCCAGATTAAACATAGTGGCAGTCCAGCTGTGGCCCACAGGCCGTAGTTTGCCAATATCTGCCCTAGATGATTATTGTTTGTTCGAACATGCATTCCTGCAAAAACAAACAAACAAAAAAAAACACTGCTGCTGTTCCCATTTTGAGTTTCTAATAAGTTTGTTCCAAAGTGACGTACTTACAAAATACACATAATTAAAACATTTCGGGGGAAAAAATAAACATAAGCCATTTTTAGACCTTTGCATACCAAACACTGTTGAGGATGGAAGCATCTGTGTTTGAACTGCTGAAAGATGACGTTAAAGCTACTTGGAGCTTTAACTAATCTATTTTGGAAAGGACCATTTTAAATACAACTAATAAACTGGAGAAAAACAGTGATCATAAATATTTCTTGTGTCCAAGTTCTGTAAAGTAGTCTCACCTTCACTTCAGCAGCCATTTTGTCGACAGCGAATCCATCAACTGAGAGCTGAAGAGACAGGTGAATAAACACAAGTTTAACAGGTGAAAAACAAAGACAAATCCCATCTGTGTGGACAGTGCACTTTGTCCAAAAGCAGTCCTGCAGCAATATTTTCTTTTCTCACTGAAACTATGGAGACCTGCAAGCTGAACCTGTTGGCTTCATACCACAAATGCTAAAAATGTGGAAAAAGTATCCATGTGCCTTGTGGACAAAAACAACAGACAAGAACTTCATATACTGAGGTATCTCTTTAACTGAATCACAATCACTTATTCACCAAGGAGACTAAATGTCTTGGTGGATTTGAAGCAGAAATGTGTTGACAGCAAAACAAGGAATGCTCCAACTTTTACCCTTTTTCCGACTTACCCAGACTGAGACAAGATGTTTGATACGATTTCACCTCTGTAAGTCCACTGGTTCGGTTCCTATGGGTAGCATTTCGTGTTAGCTTAGCATAAAGACTTGAAGTCTACTGGAGTCATTAGCCCGGCTCTGTCAAAGTGGAAAAACCTTACAGCAACTCTGAAACTATCTTATTTACACAGTGTATTACACGGTAATGAAATACTCATCTTGTAATTTTTTTTTTGTTTAGAACGAGAGTTGTTTTAGGAGAAGTTCCTACCATCTAACCAAAAGTGGCCCTCGTTTTAAAAAATTCAAGATGTATATTTCAAATACACGATACATTGTGTAAATAAGACAGCTTTGGAGTTGCTGTAAGGTTTATTTTTTTTCACTTTGACGGAGCTAGGCTAATGACTCCTGCAGACTTCAAGTCTTTGTGCTAAGCTAACATGAAATGCTACCTATAGGAACCAAACCAGTGGACATACAGAGGCGAAAATGGTATCGAACATCTTGTCTCAGTCTGGGTAAATCAGAAAAAGGGTATTTTGCCAAAATCATTGGAATAGTCCTTTATTAGCGTATACAGACACCCATGGCTCAGGACCTCCTACAGCAATAGACTGCAAGGTTTACATGAAGCAGGCCCTGCGGGACCATCCATGTGTTGGTTCAGCCAGTCAGTGGGGTCAGTGCCCCACCTTGAACCATGACCAACTTCCCTGCCAGGTTTTGTGCTGTTACGTGTAAGCGTTTGGAAACTATAGTGTTTACCTTGATGAGCCGTGATATGAGGAAGCCACCCTGGTAGCGATTGTGAAGCTCCTCCCAGTTGTCTTTGACAAACTTCCAGGCGGCTTTCCGGCCATGTTTACTGCTTCCTGCTACGCCCCCGATTACTGACACTGTGTCCTGGGGACGCACCTCTTCCTGTGAGGGGACAGACATTCAGTTGAAATATATCCAGAGAAGTATAAAATATATCCAAGTGGCCTGCTGGCTGCATCTTCTTCAGAGACTGATGAAGATGCAACCAACATCGAAACATCAAAATAAAGGCTAAAGACTGTGTTATTCCAGTGCTTCTCCTTGCCATGCAAACTGGTGTTTGGGATTGGTTGTGCGTACCGACAGGGCGAAGGTGAGGACTTTCTGGATGAGGTCGGGTGCAGAAATGGCTCCCAGCACTCTCTCTATACGATTCTTTTCCTCCTGCATGTCTGCCTGCTTGTGGAGCTGAGACACAGAGAGAGAGAATGGGAGAGAGAGAGAGAGAGAGACAGACAGACAGACAGACAGACAGACAAACACACAGACGAGCAAACATTAGGAGGAGAAACATATCTGGATAGTCAGGTGACATTCATAAAAATCAAGTCTTAAGAAGGTAAATGTGATCTTGTGACAAATGATCAGTTCCTTCAGGGTTACGACATTATAGCTCAGTCAAGGTCACTTGGATTCATGTTAATCTTGTTAGGGAAACTGCAATAACTCCTTGAAAATGTCAAGCTCTAAAATGACAAATGTCCACAGCAGCTTTGTTATGAGACCAGCAGCCTGACTTACCTTCAGCATTGTGTCCAATGTGGCACTGTCTCCATGCTTCAGCACTGTTAAATAAACCTGGAAAAACACAAGCAAGGGAACAAAACTATATTAAAAAACATGATCTCTTTGCTATTTTAAACAGAATCTTTATTAATATGTTTATTTTAATTTTATTCAGAAGTGATGTCTAAATTAGTAACTGCATCTTTTTGTTCATTTTATTTTTAAAACATTTCACTTCAGTGTTTTATTTTCATGCACACAAATTAACCTTGATATTAGGACATTTGTTTAAGACATATGCAAAATTTAAAGAAAAGTGACACCTCTTACAAAATGACAACTAGCAACACAATACTCAGTAAATGAAGCCATTGCGTGAAAAATGATGACATTAATAGACTGGATCCACTAATGTTTCCTTCACACTGCAGCTCAAAGTAACAGATCTGCTGTTTAATAATCAGTGTAAAGAGCAAAAGGCTGCATAGGAGATTAGCATGTACAGTGTAGTGTTAGCAAGGTTAAAATGAGACATGGTCATTCAAAAAAATTTTAATTATCAATCAGATATGAGTAGCAATTTGGGATTTGGGGAATTTGAGCCTGAGACACTGAATAATCAGCTTCACATTCAGCTTTAAATGGCGTTTCAGAACCGTTCCACACGACTGTGCTTGCTTCACGTAAGCACAGTGTGACAGTGTGCCTGGATGTGTGTTTTGCTGCTTACTGGACTCCTAAGGTCTGCAGACAAGATCTGTTTGCCCTCCACGTGGTCCTTGAATCTCCGCCGGGCCTCCTCCAGTGTGGGTTTGTGCCCTGCCTTCCCCAGCTTCCCCAGAACCAGACCTCTGAGCAGAGCGTCCAGGTGACCTGGCAGGACAACACAGCCACAGTGTCACTCTCTTTTTCCCACAGCACTGTGGTCTTCAAGAGGTAAACTCAGGTCAGTCAGGACTGAGACAATACTCAGGCCTTATTTAACTACATGGCAAAAAATATGTTCTACAAATCTTGTCTGTTGTTTTTTAGAGGCATCTACTAACAAAAAGGGAGGAATAGCTCCATTACTGTGGTGATTTAACTATGAGTCGAAACATCTTAGCCACAATTTTTCACAAAACTCCAATAATTTTCTTGCATTCACCGATATTCACATAACCTGACATGATGAAAACAGACTTCTGAGTTATTAGTTTGCACTAACTGCTGCAATATAGCAAAGTATGGTGATATAAACATAGCTACATCTTTTTATGATGCAACACATTTTATAATAAGTCACATCACAGAAGTGGATTTTATTGCTATGCAACATCTCAGGCTAGCTAGAGTCACAGAACTAATTACCAGTCTTCCTTATTCGTTTCTATTATTGAGTTTCTATGGCATTTTGCAGGGAGCTGGACAGCTTTGTACACCTTTGTAGAGTGCAGACCTCTGCCAAGGTCGCAGCTGCAAGTTATGGCCCTGTATGTGTTAAGCCAAGACTACTTTTAGCAATTTTTGCTGTTGCAGGACACGCCCCTTTCAACCAGTCAGTGGGGTAAGCTGGTCAATGCACCACCTTGAACCATGACCAACTTCCCTGTCGGGTTTTGTGGTGTTACGTGTAAGCGTTTGGAAACTATAGTGCTGTGCTCAGCTCCGCCCTCTTTCGGCAATGCTGTTGTCACAGGACACATCCCTTTTGGCTGATCAGTATGGAAAATCGGTCGGTGCGATTCCCTGTCTCCCGTTCAAAATTTTTTGGCGAGGTCAGTCCAAAAAACGGAAGCAGATCAGAAAACAAGGAGGTTTTGTACTAAAATATGAGCAAATATACTTATCAAACAGTGATACTTATCAAACAAAGTGATGCGCTTAAGAAATTACATTTGTATGACAGCTCCCAACCCGTCCAGGTAACTGTAAATTAAGAAGGCTGGGACACATCAAGACTAAACAAGGAAGCTCGTTAACCACCGCAAACCACACTGACAGCTCCTTTGACTCCACCAGTTGCTCCTTACCTTCGCCCTGCTTGCTGTCCCAGCCCAGTTTGAGGCCAATTGGGGTGAAGAGGTCCCGGATGAACTCCTGGATCTCTTCGTGGAAGTCCGTGTGGGAGAGGAGCGACGACAGCACGCCCAGGTTGCAGCTCAGGTCGCTCCACACAGTGTAGTTGGGCTCGTTGACGAACGCCTCCATCAGCTTCAGCACCTCCACCGTGCTGATCATACCGGCACGCGACTGAGCAGGACAGAAAAAGGACATCCGAGCAAAGGGATCAGAGATGAGGCTATTACTGCTGCATCCAAAATTCAACTAATAAATTTGGGTTTACATTGCACTTGTATTACACTGTACTGAAATTTTTTCTGAGTCATGAAGCTCATATCACATAGAGAACCATATAAGATAACTGTCAAAATGTTCAAAAGTTCAAAATTGCCTTGCACATAATCTTGGGTGGTCAGAAATTTATTCAAATTTATTCTTTAGATTCTTCAAAATGAATAAATTCCAGCCACTTTTTGTCAATTAAATAAAAAAAAAAAGGTTGGAGTGCTGACCAGAGGTGACAAAGTCCAGGGCACAGTACAGTATTTATGGAGGTATTTTCAGCTCCAGCACACAGGTTTGTTTTCTATCTCCCTACAAGTGTCATCTTTAGTATCTGCAGCAGTTTTAAAACGTCTCTGAAGTGGTCACTTTTATAATGATATTTTGAATAGTTCTGGTTTCATCATTTTTGAGCAGTGAGAAAAATTTTGTAGCAAGGGATGCCTGTTGTTTCTGTGTGGGTATAGACGGAAAAAACTGGCATTTGCAACAGGTTAGCACTACTTTAAATTCCTTTCAATGGTCACAATTTTCCTGAGTGACTACATCGATCAGTCAATCTGTATTTTAATCTGGTGAGACAAAGTGGATCCTGCCGGCATCATGTTCCACTTAAATATATATATATATATATATTTTTTTTTTTTTAAATCAGGATGTCAGGGTATTAATAAAGGAAGATTTACCCTGTGCTGTTATCTGATCCTCTACTCTCAATATCACTGCAATTTGTCTTAAATTACTATTAGATAGCGGGTTCTGGAATATTCCCTGTCCATTCATCTTGACAAAAAGGTTGTGAAAGAGGCAGGAGTAATGCATGAGAGCATGACATGATGAATGAAACCTAGTGCTGAGTCACAACAGCAAGCGAAGTGGTGGAGGAAACAGGAGGAGGAATGACAAGACAGTCATGTAACAAGAGGTTAAGTCATACTAGAAGTTTACATTTAAGGAAAGCTCAGCTTTTGGTGACAGTATACACAAAACAGAAGGGGAAGCTTCAACACTTTGCTTCCTCATCTACTGTATGTTTCAACAGCAGACACCTCAGAAAACAGTTTACGATTAAAATGATGCCAAAAAAAGTAAAGGAATAACCAGGGATGCAAACAGGCAAGGGGTAAAAAAGGTGAGAACATTGCATCGATAGAGAAAACGTGCCACAACTATGGGGGTCTGGGGGCATGCACCCCCAGAGGAAAATTTTGGAAGATATTCACCTTACATGCTCATTTCTAGCTACTTTTAAGTTCATTTGCATCTGCCTGAAAACTAATTCTAACCGCCATTATGGGGTAAAACAACCCTACATAAAACACACCAAAGGAATCACTAGATGTGGGAGCTGAATACACCAAAAAGACAAAAATAAGAAGACAATATCAAGATTAAAAAAAGTATGCAAACAGACAGCCTGCTGTACCAATAGGTACAGCCATGCCCTATAGAATGGAGAGATTTACATGTGGATGACCTGTAGATGTTCAATCACACCATAAATACCTTGATAATACTGTGTACAATCCACAGCTAACACACACTGATAAGACTAAAAGGATGTAAGTAAAACATTTCTTACTACTGGCTGACACATTGAGCTGGGCATACTGCACAGGGCAGGAAACCAGAGGCCCTGCTGATAGGGAGGCTGAGTGAATCAACATGCTGCATTACCTGCCAGTGTTTAGTGAGAGACTAAGCTGTTACAAAAGCCACAGCACCTGAACCAGACCAACAACAGCTGCACAGACAAAAATTAAGAGCTGCATTACAACCGATATCAAGGCTTAATCTCACGTTAGGATTTAATTTCCAAGTGCATATAACAGGATCCCTGAGAATGGGCAGATTGGCTGCAGTTGCCTCGAGTGAGCCAACCACCCTGGTTAATGTGAGCTAACGTGCTAACTAGATGGCAGCATTTAGCGCTACAGGGCGTGACATTGCAGTGTTACGACTGTTTAATACCTGTAATCAGTTGATAACAGCACTTCACAGCACTTAAAGCAGCAACGAGATGTACACTAGCTAAGGAAAGTTAGTTTACTAGTCAAACAGTTGTCCGCGTCCTGGAGTTAACTTAACCAACCAGTTCAACTTTATCTCATCCAAACACATCTAATCTCTGATGCCGGAGTTCAGCATGACACAAGCTCAGAACAATGAATATACCTACATCTTCTCCATAAAAATTCCTGATATACAAAAGCAAACAGTGAGTCTTACCATACAGCACTTTGGGTTGCTAGACACATCACTTCTCATACCATAGAAACAATTAGGGCCATGATATAATGGACTGCCCTCCAATCTCCAAAGCTATCTTATTTACACAATGTATCGTGTATTTGAAATGCACATCTTGGAATTAAAAAAAAAAAAAAAAAACGAGTCATTGTAGGAGAAGTTAGATGCTAGGAACTATAACTGCTGATCACATGTATCCTTCCATCTGAGTTCAGCGATTATAGTTCCTTTTTTCACTTTGACGGCGCTAGACTAATCCTGTAGACTTCAAGTCTTTATGCTAAGCTAACACAAAACGAGTGGGCATACAGAGGTGAAAATGGTATCGGACATCTTGTCTACGTTTGGGTAATTTGGAAAAAGAGCATTTTGCCCACAACATTGGAGTATTCCTAAAAAATTTTCACATCCTTCTCCCAACCACTGAAAAAAAATGTAAGTGTGTAATTTACTCATATCACATGATCTGTTTTTTTTTCTACATAATTCAAACCACTTGCTCCCATTTGGGGCTATGAATATGTGAAGTTGCTGAGTAAAGCCTTTCATACCAAAACAGTGGGAACTTTCTTGAAAAGGAACAATCAAACAACAGCTATGGAGGCAAATACTACTTTGGCCCGTGTGTGTCAGTCTCACCAGGGAGAAAAGGTCGTTCTGCAGGCCGAGCCGGTCCACAGGCTGCAGGGTGAGGTCTCTGATGCCTGGCAGCAGACTCTCCAGCATGGACGAGCTGTACTGGATGCGATAGAAGCCCACGGTGCCTGGGTTGATCTTTGGACAGCAGACAGAATGGAAACAACTGGGTCAGACTGCAGAAAAAAGGTTGTTTCACCATTTCTGCCTCTTAGCGGTACATTTTACAATTGAGGCATTAAGCCGCCACTCTCATCCAGAGTGACTTTGAGTGAATGCAGCAGCAGCAGCAGCACACTACTGCTCGAGGTTCACTGAACAATGTTTCAACCTCAGCTGTCTTTGTCATGAGTGTATACCTCAGCCCCTCTTTGTCAGTAATACAAATTATTCATTTAGTTTATAGTCTTATTGAGAGTGACTCACTATTAGTGCAACAGTAATGTTAGCTTCAATTCCTTGATTGCCAGCATAAACACCCAGTAGAGGTCAGAGTCTTGGTACACTGGCAACTGATGTAACTACATATACCTTCAGCCCTAGACTGATCATGTAACATAGTAGAAGGAGCAGAACTAAAAGAGTAAAGGAGGTTCTGTTGAGTCTCAGACCAATCAAGTAATTGGAAAAAGGCTGCAAAAGAATTTCAAGAATTCTTGAGTCCAAATACTAGGGATATACTCAGCAGCGCAAAAACAAACAAACAAACAAAAATAAATAAATAAAACAAAAAAAAACAGGGAAATATCAATCTGAGATTAGAAATAAATAGGACTTACATGTCCACATGAAACTGAAATCTTGAAGAACAACAAAAAAACAAAGAAAAAAAACGAGCCACATGCTTCAGGGACCAACAGATGACAGGGGATTCATAAGTCGGAAGACAACACGACGAATGCAAATTTCCAAATCATACCGTTGAGGGAATTGCACAAGTCCACTCCTGTATTGACTGTTATGTGTCAAAACCAAAAGTCAAGATGAGTGGTTGAAACCACAGTGACCACTTCCTCTCCTGTTCTTCCTCCTAGCTCATAATCGGGAACTTTGTTTGGTTTATTTAACTAATCAGTCAGTCTGAGGCTGATGTCTTTTATGATGTGTGAGTTCAGCTCCCCCCCCCCG
>OMKZ01020772.1:0-12933 GCA_900302535.1 Neoniphon sammara | reverse complement strand
AATTCTTTTACCATCTCCCATTTTGTAGGTTTTCAATTATTTCTTTCACCCAGTGATACTCTGAACTTATTCTTACACAATGTACACTTGTGAACATAAATACATAAAAAATGACATACAAGCTGTCATTTATACTAATTCACTCATTTTTTTTGGGCCAAACGTGATTAGCTAAACTACATTATCACAATTATCTGTCCAGCAGACAGTAAGATAAAGGTCCTTTTACAGACTGACAACTTGGATTCTGTCATTTTTAATCTTGTGGTATCAGAGTGTTGCCATCTGATAATGTTTTGAAAAGCTGCCTCAAAATTCATCAAGATCGGTTTTATCTCCAGTTGGCCATCACTGGTCTAGAAGATCAGTTTATCATGTTTGACAGGGCTGATGTTGTTTGGTGGCTCTGTGTCAGTGCAGATGAATGGCTACCAAATAAAAGGGGAAAAAAATCTTCCCAACCGTTGAAACCACAGTACACGGCTGCAAGCCAACACAGACACAGAGCGGGCTGAGAGAAAGATATGCTTCCCCTTTCCAGCTCAGAGACAAGGTGCATTGTTTCCCCAGGGTCAGACAAGGAAGTGACCTATGATTATCAGCTCTCTGGTTCCTCTTTGTGTCCCGTTTAAACTCACAGCTGTCTTCACCAGCACGGCAGTGACTCAGACAAAGCAGAGTCATCCTCTTCGACACATGGACAGAGACAGGGAGGGAGACCCCCCCTTTTACAGATCAGGTGCGGATTAACATTTTCAAGTTTGCAGTGAACAGAGGGCCTAAATTACATGAGCCATGCTGCTCTTGGATTTTAGATAGGCGTTAGGCAATGAAACTCTTTGTATTGCTCAGTGTTATCTATATGGTTAAAGCAGAAAGGCTGATGTGAAGAACTGTTTTCTTCCTGATTTTTTCTTTCTCTGGCTGCCATAAGGCAAATCCAAATCAAAAAAGCTTGTTTTCTGCTGTAGATGTTGAGCGTTTGTATGCTTGTCTCTGCCCCTAGACTTGGTCAAAGCTCCTCAGTGTGAGATATATACCTGAGAAGTTTGGAACAAGTACAGGGTCTCCGAATGTTGCTCTACATAAAGTGTTTATCGTTCTTATTTTTGTACAGTTGACTGCATTGTCGGTGTTTTTAAACACAGTGGAAAAGAGAGGAATACAGTATGTGTTTTTAGTTGTATCTCTATGTGTACAGTATACCAACAATTAATAACTAGAGTGGCTGCACAGAGTGAAATATTAAGATTAATACTAAGATTCACTTAAGTATGGCACGTCCAGCTCGGAGGTAGGCCTCCATGTTCGCTAATCAAATATTTTCACACTTTTACTCGATTACATTTCAAAGCAAATAGCAACTTTTATTTTTTTTGTAATAATTCTAAGATCTAAGTAAAGACTGAATGACAGTCATGAGATCAGCCCTCAGATATTCTGTGCCATTTGACTCAGAGCAGCCAACATCAAGAGGAAACAATCAGGCCAAAAATAACCGCACACCTGTCTGCATTATAGAAGTTCTTCTTTGCATGGATAAAGGTCACTGTATTAACTGTGTACTTTTGAAACTTTGAAATCAATGACTTAATTCTTTGAATCAAGAGGAACTAGTGCAGATGTTTTTAACCACAGTATTACTATTTCAAACTACTTCAAGTAAAGGATCTGTGTACTTCTTGCATCACAGCTAATCTATAATTCAGCCTTGGTTTTACAAGACAAATGTTAAAAGGAAAGAAACATGACAGCTTGCCAAGTAGCATGGTGGTTTACTGTGTAAAGATAGGAACTTCTGCTTTCTTCTGTCAGCTTCATACAAAACCTCACCTCCAACATAGGCTATACAGTGAGATGTAGGATAAACATGATACTTTCAGTATCAAGTCAACCAGATATTCAGCTGAATACTCTCACTATCTACTGTCACGAAAAAAGTATTAAAGTTGTGGTCTACTATTCCCAGCTGAGAAGAATTCAACTTTGGCAATCCTATAAAAATGTTGCATAAAATGTGGAGAAAAGCTTGTATACTTCATTCACTGAAGCTCGTTCCTTATTTGTGAGAGACAAAAGAACTAAAGCCAAACATTTTATTTTCATTTCAATAAACAAGTGCTGCAGAGCCCAACAAAATATGTCAGCATTCAAATAATAAAACCCTCTACCATCACAGACAAGTTAGGGGAAGAGTGAATACAGAGACGACATCATGAAACCAATATGCTAATTGGAGACGTGGATTCAAGTTGACATAGCAACAATGTTTGATATAGACAATCCCCTCCTTTGTGTCTGCATTTAGCTGTTAAACAACCATCTGAGTATATCATGAAAAAAACAAAATCTATAAAACAAAAACAAAAAAAAAATGGTAAAAAGCAGAGGCGTACAGCATTGCTGTTTGGAATGCAAAACACTAAACAAACAGCTGTTCTAGTGAAACAGGCACACAGACTTGCAAAAATAACACTTGCAAAAAAAACAAATAATTGTGCATTGGCTTATAAAGCATATTTCCCTGAGCATAAGGCTCAATCAGCATAGAAGTATACTAATTTCCCTTGAGCATCACTTTCAATTTCACTCATAGGGTCCAGAAAAGGTGTCCAACTCCTAATGATACAAGATACAGTATTCTCATAGGCAGATATCCAATAATCTGTTGTATAACATCAGGCTATATATGCAAATCCTGTTCAATGTGCATTCACTTTCAGATAACCTTCCAGATAACAGTTGACCTCAGCCAGTTACAATAAGCACAGTATTACATACTTTATATTTTCAGTCAAGAGACACAGGGATCCAATATATTAACATCAAAAAGAACACCCCATTCATTTTCTCAGATGGAGACTTTACCACAAAGACTCATTTGTTAACACATGATATCGCTCCAGAACATTTTCGTGCACTCACAAATAAGATCATTGTGGAAAATGGTGCAAATCACACACACACACACAAAAATTGGTGCATAAACATTAAAATGGTTTGGTTGCCAGCAGGCAGGAACTCACCCAGTCTTGTATTGTAGCTGGTAAACAACAAACCCCATCTAAATGCAAAGTAGTCACAGTGCTAAGCAGCCCTGGTCCTGAGGGCCAGCAAGAGTTTGGGCGAAAAAAGGAGGGAAAGCATTAAGTGCTTCTCCTTTTCAACTGAAGGATCAGTCATTTGCAATGTGATTCCTCATTAGATGCCAAAACTAATTTGCAATTTTATGTGCGGCATCTTTTGTTCAAGTCAGAAAACCAACAAGATGAGGAAGGAATCAATGCCTCGAATATCACGAAAGGGTGACAAAAAGGCACCAAAGTTAATACTGGAACATATGTCATTTTCTGCTATTTTAAATTATTAATTACTAATGCCAAGATGTATTTTTGGCACTGAAAAAAAAAAAGTCAGACTTTACAGTTTTTTTGTAATAAATTTGTATTACTGAGGGCTTGACTCTATGTGTATGTAGCATGTATTTACAGCTCAGGAGAGGAAGAAGGATGAAAACAGAGAAATACACCTGCCCTCAGATGCCTTAGCACCAGATCCGACTCTCTCTCCCCCTCTCTTTCTCTCTCTCTCTCCCTCTCTCTTTACCCTCGATTTCTTTAGTCGTCCACGGTGATGTTGCGGAACAAGTAGGCCATGGACTCCCCATTATGGATGCGGCGGATGGCCTCAGCCAGTATCATGCTGACGTCCACTGTCTTGATCTTGGGACACTGCAGCTTCTGCACCTCGTGGGGAACTGTGTTTGTCACCACCACCTGAAAGACCAATCGGTAGAAAGACTGTGCTCAGACTAAGTTAGACACTGCTGTATAAGAGCGAGGGCTTACACGGTGAGATCTAATTAAACGAAGGCCGAGCACAAACTACAGTAAATAACTTGAAACTCAAGATCTCTACACTGCTCACATTAAATGACCTTCTTTCCTGTAGTTTCCTCTTGTCTGCCTAACAGGCGCACACTTGGCACAGGTGCAGGATCACACATTAGACTCTTTACTTAAATTTGGTTGCAAGAAACCTGGTTATTACACAGCTGCCATCCGAAAACGCACGCAAGCTGCTTTTCACCTGACTGTGCTAAAATGGAGCTTGAAGGAAAAGGAGCTCGCAGCACTGACATTTTGTGTGCTCAAAACATTGTGGGCTTTGCTTGTGCTGCAAAAGACAAAAAGAGGGCTAGATGCTGAATTTGAGGGCGAGAATCGTTGGAAAGATGGAAGTAGCGGCACACATTGTCCATGTCCATGTCCAAGACTTATAGGCAAATTATAAAACCATGATGATGTGTTGTTGTTTTTTTCAGTTTCCACCTCTTCAGTCTGGTTTCGTTCTCAATAGCTTTTGCTGCACACGGACTATCGATGACAAGAGAGCCTTCTGATTGGCTCTCCACGCTACACAAATCAGGGCATGAGATAAGAAATTAAAATCCTGTTGTAGTGATATTGTGCTAACTAGCTAGCTAACGGGAGAGAGCTAGTTGTGGTAAAGAAACTTTCTTCCACACACAAAGGACCTTGAGCCTGACAATGCCAAAGCAAGTAGCAACTTTTTATCAGACATATTCTGAGTTCATGTAACAAAACTAGCTGAAGTGATTCAAAGTGATAATGAAAATGGAAGGCTAGTGCTACTTTCTTTATTTATCTTTCTGCAATCCTGAGGCTTCCACTTTACTTTTAAGACTACTGCCTCCTCCTGGCACTGAGACGTTCCTTTCGTGCAGACGCAGAACATGCGTGCTTTTTCGGCTGTGGACTGTGTGTTCATGGACAGTTTTTAGCGAGAGATGTGACAGTCTGGCGGTTTCTCTTGATCGGCACTTGTTCTTTGAAGTCTGTTTGGTGTGTCCCGTGCCTTAGACTGCAAGAGCATGGCAGATTGTGCGCTGACAAAATGTAAACATGTTTGAAAAATCTCTGATGTCTGAAATGCTTCAATGACTGTCATGTACAGCAAGTCAGCTCTGACACTGGGATTGTCTCTGATCTAAAAAAAAAAACTTATCAGGGACAGCTAAATGAGGCCCAAGCTGTGTAGTGGAATAAAAGATTGCGTATTTCTAACATATATTAGCAAAGTGGAAATGAAACCATCTATGTATGGCCTGACAGCGAATGAAATAAACATCACCAGTCAAGATATAAAACAGCATAATAATGTAAAGATGATAAACTAAACTTGTTAAACTTGTTAAACTAAGTCTTCTGTACACTGGAGGAACTGTATTTACTGAAATATAATTGTGGCATATAATGTTCCTTTCCTTATTCTGGTCCAAAGGTCAGTGTAAACTAAATCCATTCTGTAAGCCTGTAAAAGTTTCCATGAGGCGGTAGTGCCTACTTCCCCAGTGAAGTGATAATGAACAGATCACAGGTACTGAATAAGCTACTTTTGGCTGCCTTTCAAAACGGCCCTCGACATTTTTCTCCTCTTGTGACTTTTCCTTTTGCTTCCTCATAAATGTTATTTGAAGGAAGGGAAAATGACAGAAAGAAGCTTAGGCCAGTGGTTTTCCATCATGTGTCGAGGCCCAAGAGCATTTTCATTCTGACTCAACACTAATATAGGGGTGGGAATCACTGGGTCAGTCGCGATATGATACCATCGTGATATTTTACCCACAATAACAATGGTATCACGATCCAGGCGGTTGTGCGATATGTGATACATCGTAAGATAATCAGCTATGATACATCACAATATCTTTAAGTGAAGAAGAAAGAAGGACTGGAAAAGGAGAAATAATTTTTCAATAAGCAGGAATCAATTATTCTTTTCAGTGCTTTAATATGCACACCGACATATGTACGTTTATGTAAAAAGGTATATATAAAATCTAATTTTGAAATAATTTACATAATCCTATGAGGCGGTATATAAATATGAATTTAATATAGATACTCATATTTAAATAATCGTAGTAATATTTTTATATTATTCACAACCACATTAACATTCATACATACAGAGTGCCGGTGTGTTTAATAAAATATCGACACTTGGCACAAGTGTATCGATAATGTATCACAAGAGGAAGTATCGCGATATATTGCATTGTTGATTTATTGTTCCAGCCCTACTAATCTATATGATTTAGCACATTATGAAAATGGTTTAGGCCATTCAAACACAGTCCTGACCTCGTCAATGGCCGACTCCTCTATGAGGCGCGGGGCGTCAGCAGACAGTAAGCCATGTGTTGCCATGATGTAAATCTTGTAGGCTCCTCTCTCTTTCAGGATCTCTGCAGTTGCAACAAAGTCCTCCACATCGTCTATAATGTCATCCTGGGGAAACAAAGAAAAATAACACCACATACCAAGGTGTAACTAACAATAATACACTCTCATTTTTCAATTTCTCTTTCAAGGTTGCTCTAATCAATTGGATACACATCGGTGCTTGGAACAGAAAGAGATGGATCCTCACACTAGTAATACTTTTGTATGTTTGAGTTTCTTAATGGATATTTTGTCTAGCACTTCCTTTCCATTTGTCTTTAGGGGAATTACATACCGGTAGAGACGTTTTACAACTTTTGTCTAATGTTAGGTTTAGTTCTTCTCTTGTGTGTCGGTAGTTTTGGAGGAATGGCAGTGGGCTGTGTCTGGGTCTGACAGTCCACTGCATAGATGCTCCCCGTCATTTTACTCTGTTTGACTGGACTATGACTGGACTCACTTTTTTATGTTGCAGTTATGTTTAGTGAAATGAATATTTACTTTTTGCACTTGAACTTTGGTTGGTGTCTACATTGCTAGTCTTGTTTTTCAGCCATGGTCTTTAAGTTGTAACAATTCAGTATCATAACTGATGTGATATTTACAAATAAATGAATTTACCACTTAAAATGAAAACCACCTGGAGTTCCTAGAAAAACTGAAAATGAGAACTAAAAAAGGGGAATTACCGACCGAAGGTAGAGCAGTTGAAAGCGACGGCTGAATTACTAAGGCAAAGTCTAAAAGTGCCTTGCACTCGCACAGGGTCTCAGCAGTATCTTACCACAATGATGGCAATCCTTCCTCCCACATCTCCTACTACAGTAATGGGAGGTTTCTCTTTGGCCATCATTACTGGAAAGGAAAACAAACAATTTACCTGTGAGAGCATTTTGAGATTGCATGCACAGTCCATTTGAACTAATCAAAAAAATCTCAGTAGATTGGGTAAGATGGGTTGAAAATTTTTTACATGCTTTTGGCAAATCTGCACCCCCAAAGTCAATCATCAATACATTATTACATTTAAAATGGCAATCAAAAGCCAGAGTTACTATTTCTTCAAAGATTTTCCCCCCATTCTACCCCACCTATCCCTAGGAGATTAAACTGAAATGCCAAACTTACTACAGCACATGCCATGCAAAATTAAATGATGGGATTTTCTGCCCAGGATACCCAATCAGGCAATATATAATTGCCTTAACAACACCATCTCCGCCCGCGGCTGTGCCAGGAAAATGGCAGCAGCCTGCATATGAACCAGTATGCACCAGCCGATCTTGTTTCACACCCATCAAGAGAGGACAACAGTAGCTGACAAGCACTGATGAAGATTTCTTCACACACACTTGCCAATGTTCAAGGTCTGCCCTCAGCTGAACATTACTGCTGTCAGCGACTACTTTTACATGCACACAATAATCGCATTAAATCTCATATGCTAATCAATGGATATACACAGGTGCCGATTCTTCAAAACCAGTATTACTGATCCCAACACCATGGTGTATAGCTTGGCATATCAACGAAATCAACTCTCTCTAACCCCAGGCTACAAAAAGCCGCACTCCCCCCTGACAGAAACTGTAGTCGTATCAGTCCCATGGAATTGCTGTTGCGTTCCATGAAACTTTCCCGCTAGTTATCCATTGATGAGACTTGTGAAACGTGAAAATTAAATATTACAAAAAAGGTAATGATAAACACAACGACTCAACATTTTTAGGGATGAAGGGCAAGTGTTGCAGCTTGTAACAGACTTATTAAATATGGTATTTGCATGGCAACACAACCCTCCAATAATTAATCTGAAATCACTACTAGCCATAGTAACGGCTGCATTTGGGCTTAATTTAAAGCAGTATAATTAAAGGTTTAGTTTTTGAGCTTTAATTATATTGGCTAATAAAATGATAGCCGCACTGTAAATATTGGTGTGCATATAAATGTAGTGACTCAAGGGGGGATTTGATAGGGATGCAATCAGCTGGTAAACAATCAGCCAGCTAAGCCAATTGGGAAGGAAATGGATAGAAAAGCAGAGTAGAGGAGGAGCATGCCTTGCGGAACACTGTGCTGAATACCGTGAGTCCCACAGCATCAGAGAACTTGGCAGTGAAACATTTAGACTTGTACCACCATCAGCCGTAAATAGCCAAAGCCATGTTGTTAGGAGCATATGCGCTTCTCAAAAAAAAGTTGTCCTCACTGCTTGTTGCGATGTTGCAAAACATTACCTGAGATATGTTTGGTAGGATATCTTGAAATTCATTTAGAGGTCCTGAATCCCCTCGGTTAAAAAGCTCATCAATCAATTTTAACCTGTGATCAATTTGAGAAACTTGAAGGATTTCATTGGCAAATTTCAACAACAGGTTTGCACTGCGTGCCCGAAACCTCAAGCACAGGAATAAATGTGCAATACTGCACTAAAAATTACTGTTTTATTACTAAGCAAAGCATACTATTATCAGTGAGGAGAGGTGGCAAAGACAAGCATAACTATTCTACTGTTGGGCTGTGTGCATTCAACGCATAAACCTACCAACCATTCACCTCATACCAAGAATATTAGTGGTCTAATTAACCACGTCCTTCTCCTAAGTTAGATATTAAGTTTCATAAACATGCTTCATTGTTATCATAACATGCAATTATGAAGACCAAATGTTAATCAGGGCTTTTTAAGAGCAGGTTCAATATGAGTGCATGACGTGTTGATTGGCAAGATGAGTCCAGGAAAAATAAAATAAAAATAAAATAAAAACATTTATGGGGTGGTTCTAGTTTGATTTATGGGATCCAAAACAAAAGGAAAAAAAAGACTCTCAGGGTTTTTGGCCATCTTGTAGAACTAGATGTCTGGAGTCGTTTATACCACACAATGTTAATATTTAGCATGGAATATAGTTAATCTGACTTCACAAGATTAGTAACTTACTTTTTTAATAAGTCAATAGGTAAAGTGTGTAATAATGTATTTGGTGCATTTGTCTGCCCCCCACTCTTGAATCCAGATGTATTTTTACAAGATACATCAAAAACCCTTGATCAATACATGCAAGCACTGAGGAACCATTTAAAGAGGAGTCATTTCATAGTCAGATGTAAATTAAGTTTATGGTCGTACTTGGGAGCTCTATGCCAGGGAACGGAGCTTGTTGTTTGCCTGCTATTACCAACAAATAAACACCATGTTAACACAAATGCACAAAGACTTGACATGACAAAGACATGACACCAAGACTTGGAAAATCCTCTTGCTCTCGATGAAAAGAAATGACAAACTAGTATTAAATCAATGACTAAGACTAATTATCAACTGAACATAACATTCCCATTATAGCTGAACCAATCAGTGAGAAATAACAGTGTCAAGTTATTTAAAATGAGGATTTTTTAAGTCAATGGTAGCAACCCAAGTTAGGATAGAAATATTCATATTAACAAATAATATGGGCAAAGCGAGTACTGGACGCAATACGTTTTGGAATCATTTGCCAATGACACAAGTATCTGATCATGTTTCAGACTGAACCATTAAAATGGCCTTACCAGGAATGGACGGGGCAAATGTGTTGAAATCCGTATGCCAAAGTCACATTGGTATTTCTTATTCAAGGATAGATATTTTCAAATCTAAACATTTACCGAGACGCAGGCAATGCATGTGGTTCTATTTTGTTCTACTTTTCTCTTTGTAAGTTAGGAGTTGCAGCTTCTGAGGCTTAAGATGCAGCATCAACAGAGATAGTGTATCTGTGGAATTAAAACATGCAGTTACACAAAATCATTTTCTTAATGTTTGGTGTTATAAGTGAGAAATAGCTGAGCCACCGAGAACAGGTTCACACAAATATCAGACCTATATTAGTTTATCAGGTGGATTTATAACATGATTGCACTGAAATGTTAAACTAATTGGAATGATTAAAAAAAAACAAAAAAAAAAACAATCCCACTGAATTTGATTATGGTTATGCTATATGAAAGGGAATATATCACTAACTCAAGGGAGACACATTAGGGTTAGGGTTATCTTATGCAAACTCGCCAGGCATTAATTGTCCTGCGACCTACCATGCTGTATAAAAAACCTGGGGGAAAAAAATCAACAGAGCTCCATTGGGATCTACAGGTGGTCTTACTAGGAAGCTCCAGTCCTGTGTGTCCCGTGGTGTTGCGCACACAGGGTGGGGAGTGTCTTCCATCAGCCATGTCCGACTCTGAACACTGGGCCTCCCCATGCATCACGGCCAGACCCAGACGCAACCGCTCGGCATAGGACTGAGCTCTAAGAAGAGAAGAAAAAGCCAGAATGCAGTGATGAAATGGGGAAGACGCACTCACTGTTTTCCCCATCATCATCTTTAAAATAAATAAATAAATAAATAAACTTAAAAAAACACATCTACACATCTTCTGTATGGCGTGGATTTATTAGTGTAAATATGGTTTGTACATTTGCATGTTATATATGTATGCTGCAAGTAAACCAATTTGTTCTCTTCACATTTCAGTCATTTGTTATATCGTGCATACATAATGTTGTTTTTATAGTTTGATGTTTTTGGTATAATCTGGTATTATTTTCCATCAATGACAATGTTCACAAGGCTCTAACTCATAAATTCAAGTTGGCTATATTCAAGCTTGTAAAGGACTTTATGTAAACTCAACTAACTCTGTTTGGCATTAAAGCAACTACAAGGAGTTTTTAACTGGCTATGAAACAGTCTCAATTTAATACCGATGCCTCTTTATGATCTACATAAGCAATCGAGACCATCAGCAAGAAAATTGGCTATTTCTGTATAGCTATTCCCCGCCAAATCAGATGAAACGATTCAGGACACGCAGACAGGAAGAGCCTATGTTTACATTACATGTAGCACTGTAGCATTAACAAAGATGTTACTAGGACGAGGGGAGGACATTTCTCTTTGTTCGATAATGTAAGTGAAATTAGACTTGTCTGCTTCTTGACTCATTAAAAAAAAAAGACGAGAGAAAAAGGGAGAGAACGCCAGCGACCGGCGGTGGTCGAGCGAGCTAGAGACTGAACGAAGAGATCGACGTGCTCTCATCTGTTTCCTCTATCATATTTGTTGTTAGCCTAGCGTTCTTGTCTGACATCACCGGACGTAACTGTATGGATCAGTGTGATTGGTGTGCCAATCACACTGATGAGAAACATTCTGTGTCTTCTGGAGTGCAGAAATAAAGTGCGATTAAATGCGTTAATTTTTTTAGTGTGTTATTTTTTCTGTAATTAACTAATCGAAATTAACACGTTAAAGCCTGGCCCTAATTTTTTTTTACTTTGTTTCTTACACCCTGCTACAGCTGTAATCTATCTTTTGCCTTTATCTCTTAATCCATACATTCTATTTTATACTTTGTATTATTTCCTCCTGTAAGGACCCAATTTAATTATCACCTTATCTTATTTCATCATAACCTGCTCAAAGAGGATGAGAACTAACAAGAGGTGAAATATGTGTTTTATATCAGTTACCTTTTGGCGGCTGAGGGGGACTTTGCCACAATGATGGCGTTTCTGTAATCGGGGATCTGGCAAGACAAAAAAAAGAGAGATTTCAATGCATGAAGCACATGGATTGGTTGACTGATTGACACTGTGTGTGGTGTAAGTGTGAATGTGTCTGCTTTCCAAAACCTATACTTCAAAACATGAAGTAGCCATCAGAATGGGATTATCACCTCCTCTTGGATGTACTGAAGCAAGAACGGCGAGGCACGCAGGTTGTCCACTGGAAAACTAAAGAAGCCCTGGATCTCCTTCTGATGCAGGTCCATGGTGATGATGTGTGTTAATCCTTTGGAGCAAAAGACAGATGACGGACAGATGTCAAGCCAAAAATAAAGATGGAGCACAGTGTCAACAATTGTTCTGTTTCTCTCAATTTGAGACATTGTGGACATGTTAAATCACTCGGCACAACTGTTCAGCATCATGACAAAAATAAATGTTGTCTTACATAAATACTTGTTGTCTTTACCTGCTTTAGCCAACATTGAAGCTAACAACTTGCACACTATTGAGCCCCTTTTTCTCATCTTGCACTGCTTGCTGTAGGGGAAGTAAGGAATGACCCCAATGATGTTCTTTGCACAAGAGGTCTTGAGGGCGTAGGCCATAACCAGCAGCTCCATGATGGCTGTGTTGACATCTCTGATTATGTTGAAATAAATAGATAAACAAAAGGTAGTATGAGCTTGCAAACAAGTGCTATGCCATGCAAACAAATGGATTTCAGTTATGACAGAAACATCATTCTTGCAGGTGGCACTTCTACACTGATATCTGACACATTTTTAAATATCTTTCAGTACAACTGCCCAGCCCCTCTTTCCTCACCTTGGTATGGTCTGGATGATGAAGATAGTTTGGCCACGAACGGACTCTTTAACATCCACTCTGGTCTCTGTCGCAAAGAGGAAAGGATGAGTTCATTTTGCTGTGCTTCACCATAAAGGAAAATACTAGTTATTTTCAGCCTGGGCCTTATGTTCCCAGTTTATGCCATTTTGATGGCATACTTCAAATACTTCACTGTAAAGCTTTCTTTACTCCATTACAATGAGCCCTGCTGTCCAACACACACACACACACACACACACACACACACACACACACACACACACACACACACACACA
>OMKZ01020770.1:8967-29163 GCA_900302535.1 Neoniphon sammara | reverse complement strand
GTATGGGTTTGGTTCACTGTAAGGGAATATTTAGGGTGGTGGCTGTAGCTGAGAAGTGTTTGTAATAAATAACACCTGGAGGTTCTTCTTAAGTTTGAATTTCTTCATCACATTTCTGTGCTTTGCGAAAACTTCTGCTATACAAGAGTTTATAGCAGTTATCTCTATGCTCAGAGTGAATATACTTAAGTTTATGAAGCAATATTGAATTATGGTGTGATGTAATGTTTTCTGTGTACATTTTTTTTTTATTTTATCAACATATATCTGTAGGGGCAGATGCACCTTACTCTGTCAAATGGAGCTCATCACAAACTGCAGTGCAGTTTGAGTGTGAGAGCCAGGTTTCTGTACCAAAAACCTTTTGCTGGAGTGTTTGGTTACATAGATATTGGCTACATTAAATTTTACAACAGATGACTTGAATGTAGAACACACATTCTTACAAAAAAAAGTATAAAGAAAGAAATATAGTATATCTACAAGAGAACTATAATAATGGCAAAACTCAAGGGAAACATTTAAGAAACATGTATGAAATAGACTTAGAATGGTCATTTATCAATTTCCTCATATCAAACATGCTTAGTGCTTCACACAAAAGAATGAATTATGTTTAATTTTGTGTTGAACACGCAAAACATTAATAAATATTTTTAATGTGCCTCAGCATTTCATACTTAAATATCAGTGAAACAAAGGAAAGTGGCCACTTTCTTCATTACAAACAAATACCTACAACAACTGGATCAATTTCCTGGTCTACTTAATGGTTTTGGCCAAACTTGATACTCTAAAATCATGTTATTCTTCCATGCGTGGTACATAAAGTGTATATATCCCAGTACAAATATATCTTTTTCTCAATTGATTCAACATTGATATACTGTTAGGACTATGTCTGAAAAGGCTTTTCTACAACATTAATCACAAGTAGAAATTCATAACAGAATAACTGCTGTATTAATTAAAAAAATTCACAAAACCCGCATATTAAATGGGTTTGGCTTATTTCTCAATCTGATAGCAGCTTGGTGCAATATCAAAGCAAACAGCTGCCTAAATCTGTTTAAAATGGGTTTATTAGTGTCCTATATAGTGTTACATTTCCCCTCAAAAACAAAACTCAATGACGGTCGCTGGTAGAGGAAACTAACAAAAACAAATTGCTCTCAGAACACAAAATGGGTCCCTTGGGGTCTAAAAGGTGATGGGGAATAAACTCTTTCACCCAAACACCCACTAATTCTATCAAAATGATAGATTAACAAAAGAAATGGGACCAAAAACTAAAAATAGGGAGTCACTAGAAGGAGGGATTGGAGTTTGGGAAAAGAAAAAAAAAAAAAAAAAAAACAGTTTTAAGAATCACTCACACACCATTCACAATCACCACACACAAAACCAGGAGAGCTAACTGAAGGTGTTAACCCTCTGGTGTCACCCAGCCAACTAAGCCTGAGCCACAAGCCTTGTTTTATAGGAGCAGCCCGGCTGATTAACTCCAGCTGCGCTAATGAGTGCAGGTGCCATCAATAGCTGCACATCATGAAGGGGCGGAGCTTAGACTGTCTTACCTCGTAACAATAGTAAGTCAGCAGGTATGGCTTTTGTTTTAGCAAAAGCATGGTAAAGCTACCGTAATAGTGGGCTAATATATTAATTAAACCATCATATATTCATGGTGCCAAAACACACTATCTCATAGCCCCATAGTATCCTGTGGAGTTTGGAGAGACATTTGTTTCCATTTGCTGAGCCTGCATTTAGTTTATAGTTCATATTTACCACACGTGTAACTTGCTGAAGAGCTGCAGTAAGAATTGTGCGAGTGTTATGACCCAGCTTCTTTATGTCATATGATGTGTTCACTGTAAACAAAGGCAAGCATGGTATTTGCATAATTTATGTTTAAAGAATAGTTTACTCTGCGGTGTGAAGATGAAGCCACGGAGTTCAGTGCTTCAAGTATATCTATGTATTTATCATGGGTTAAAAACACATCCTAGTCAACTGTCCAATCAGCATCTGATGAGCTTATCAAGCGAAGCAGAGAAAATTCCTGTCTCACTGAGGTTCCTGTTTATTCCCAGAAGGTGGAGCTATTTCACACAATAACAAACCCATAAAGCCTGAGAGTATATCCTGACAGACTTCAGAAAGTACAACCCATGTTTTGACTATATGTGTTGGTAGTGGTCCACTCCGACTCTCTCTCTCTCTCACTATAAAACCAAAACAGCAAATGAGTTGTATTAAAGCACTTACCTGTCATACACTAAAAGTTTCAGTCCCAATGGGTCCTTGCTCCAAGCTGCAGCTGACTGCTCTCTATTGTGAAAGACTTTATGCAATTTGGATTTCATGCAAAATAACTAGGCCACTCACTCAGTGTTTCAGATATGTATAATAAAATTATCTCCAATACATTATTTCACATCCCGCTGTAAGAATGACCATCATCTGTCAATATAAAGCCACTATAATAATCACATACCTATAAGAAAAATGTTGATACTAATCATATTGATATCAGTGGTCTAAAGTATCAGGATTTTGATTTCACACTTTCTTTCCCCTTTGACTGCACCCATCAAAGAGTCACACAGTAATGTTTCTTATGACTGAATGTAGTGCTGCACTGCACAATTCATAGAAAATAATGTGGTTTGTTAAGCTCACTTCTATGATTACTTCTAGAAACATTCTGTATATTATTCCCAATTTCTTATTGCATTAAGTGTAGCAGCATTTCACTCTACATTCTACAATGCTGTGCCAGTCCACAAAAAAGATTCAACATGATAACATCACTTAAAGGGCAGTGATACACAGGGCAACATTTTGGGCAACCTCTATGCAACATTGGCTGAGAGAGTTAGAGCATTTTGTTACCAATGTTTCATCATGTGTTGATCATTCTCACTGCCAAAAAAAATATTGCTTTCTGTGTTACTACTCTCCAGAGAAAATGTTAGACATAAGACATGACTAAGTTGTAAAGCAGCATTGTAAAGCAGTAACAAATAAATAAATACAAACACAGTCTTCACGGAATCTAAGAATACAAAAGTAAGCTAATAAAAACAACAAAACTAATAAATTACAAGTTATCGCTCTAGCACCCAATACAAAGAACACCATGGGCCTGCCTGAACTCCTTTTCTGGCTTCCAGTTTTGATAACCATTTAATTTTACAAGGTATCTTCAAGTGTTTGGCATTTCCCATTCAGGTGTGCAGTACGCCTGCAATACCATACATGGCGTTTATTGAATCGAGAGCAAGGATTGTCATTATCCCGGTGACGTTTTTGGCTTCATATCGAGCTGTTCTTTTCCTCATTAGATGTGCGGCTCCTGGGCTCTTCTCTGTCGTCCCACTGCTGGACCAGAACGTCACCGTTACGAAACACGCTTGATTCTTGCACACATGAAATTCTTCTCTTTGGCTTGGCTGCGCTGGAAGGTACATTTTACACACAATCAGGGCCACACAATAGGCTTTATGCATTTATATAATTTTCTTTTTTGTTTGTTTGTTTGTTTTTAAAACTCTCATATATCAGCATGCAAATAGTGGTACCTGTTTTCTGGGATAAGGCAAAGTGTGCGATATAAGTCTGCCGTGGATGGTGATTTGACAGGGACACATTTGGGTGTGGAGAAGGTTGTGTCAGACTGGGATTTGTCAAGCCGTCCTGGAGTTGACGCTGCATTAGCCTCTGGTTCAGCTGTAAAGACAAGATGAGAGAAGATGAAACTTCATTTGATCGCTCTGTGGTGGAAACGGGCTCACTACTGCTGCAAAATAATAGGAAAAAGGCAGGGAAAAAAAGCGTAGAATAAAAGCACTATTCGATTATAAAAATAAGCAAAAGAACAACAGCAAACAAAAATAATACAAAAAATAAAAGCATCAAAATATGTTGCTGATTTCAACCTGTTAAATAGACTGTAAATAAACATGTAAGTAAACTAGTACAAACAAGAGCTGACACTCACATATTGAAAAGGCACTTTTTGACTTGGACATTTGGGGTTTCTTTGGGTCTGCAAACGGCATCAAGTTCAAAAACTGATGTTTGAGCCATGTTGCCCGGTCCTCCTCGAAGGCCTTCCTCTGCAAGTTAAACCAGATGCAAGTTATCTAAAAATCAACCACAATACAGCTAGAACTGATAAAGTTTCCTATGGCATACAGTGGTAAACAAAAAGCAAAAACTTTTCAACTCCTCTACATTCAAATTCTAACCAATTTGTGCAATATTATTAAAAATAAAAAAAACACCTCGTGGCTCAGTCTTATGGCTGCTTCAGTGAAGTTCCTTCGCTCCTTCTCAAAGTTCTTCCTCTGTCCTTCGAGGGTCCTCCACTCCTCTTTGAGGCGCTCCTTCTCCTCCAACATGTAGCAATCATTCAGCAGGGACGCCGTCTCCTCATCACATGGAGAGCTCAGCTGCTGCTACAAGAAAAGAGACAACATGCCACAGAGCTGAAAAACAGTAATATTGGCAAAACCCCAGTCGAAATGCAGATCTGAGGGTTTTGCTCTGCTACAATTTACTGTCAAGCTTTGTGGACGTGTGGACCTCAGTCAAATAATGGCCCACGTTTGCTAACATTAATTATATCCCCTAAACTACAAGTCAGGGACCCTAACAGAGCCAGGGTCCTGCTATTGTTCATGCTGGTTCGCTGGAAAGACTCCGCTACATTTATATGGAAAAGAACTTTTATTACATTATTATTAACACCGCTGTTTACCTGCTATTTCATGCTAAAATGGCTGCTGTGAAATGGGTCTAAATAAATAGGCCTACCTGCAGCAGCTGCTGTTGTGTGTGAATAAAGTCTTTGCACTGTTGGATCTCCAGTTTTAGCCTGTCCATCTCCTCCTCGTGAGTCTCTCGTGGAATGGCGTCCATGTTGGTCCTCTCACCTATCTGCGCTAAAGATGCTGAACGACCAACACAGAAAATATCACATTAGAATTTTGCCAATTCTGCAATTTAAAGGAAAATAAGCAGGAAAAGGTTAGAGATTTTATACTTTTCGGGGTCAAATGGTGGCCGTGTGAAGACTCACCTTGGCTGTCCAGTCTCTCAACGTGACTCTTGAGTCTTCTCCACTGGAGGCGAATGCTGTTGGTCAGCTTCTCCCGGGCGTGTACACAAGACAGCTCTATACTGTCCTTACTGGAATCAAACACTTCCTCTTCCTCCTCTGAGTCAGCCTGAGAGGACAGTGGGAATTTTTATCAATCATTTTCAGCTGCTAGTCAAATTCTGAAACATTTGTTTATTCTACCAGCACCGTTGCCAGTAAGCAAATCAAAATTTTCAGGATCACTCACGAGTAATTTGGCTAGTGATTTGTAAATTCTAGGAACCACTAACCTCTGTTGCTGGATGAAGAAAGCATTTTTTTCCTACCTATGGTGATAGGTCTCTTCATCTTTATGTGTTAGGATAAAGGTGTTCAAATGTTATTCCAAACTGAGGTAATTGAATCTGCTCTCTTTCAGTGTGAATAGTTTTTAACGGCTCATTTCATTTGACTGCAGCATAGGGTATCAGTAACTTATAGGACAGAGCTGAGAGCAGTGACTCACAAGATTTAATATAAAGATAGTGGTCTACAGCTGGGAAGAAAAAAAATAATAAAGCTTTCCCAGTCAAAGCACATAATGTGAAAGCCGGGAAAAGAGGGGGGAAAAAACTTGTCTAACCTGTATTGTGCTGTCTTCATGTTTCTCCCCTTTCAGAGTCGGTTTCCGTGAGCTGAGAATGGTCACTATGTCTCTTTTCATCTGCTGCAGCACTTTCCTCAGCTCTGCGTTCTCCAGCACCAACTCCCTCTGTCGGTTATCATAGTCGCTCAGCAGAGTCTTATACATCTCCCCCTCATGCCTTAGGATGGGAAAAACAACTGCTAAGTACTTAAATAATGTTATCACTCAGTGACACTATGTTAGCAGTTCATGCTCCTAAAAATAAATTCATGCCATTTAGAAAACTAATAAATGAGCTACTGTATAAGGAGATGGGCATTTTTATTTTCAACACATTTCATATAAAGTTATAAGTAGTAAACTCACTTGGCCTCTGTCTTTACAGTTTTCCAAAGGCTCCTCCTCCCATCTGCTCTGCCAATGTAGTTTAATACTTCAATGGCTAAAAGAAAGTAGACAATTATAATTTAAAACATAAAGTTTGAAAGGGATGTGAAATTGTAAACCGTCTTAGTGCAGAAGTGTAAAATAAAGTAGCTTTAAGGTATTAAATGTCATCATTATAGAGAATGAGGCTTAAGAGATTTTCCATTTAACCTTGTTTCTTCTCCTTTTTGTCGACCAGCAGCTGATTCAAGCGCTCCTTCAGTTTGTTGAATTCTCTCTCCTTCCTTTTCATGTCATGATTGTACTGACTGGCCCGGCTTGCGATAATGTTCTGAAGTTTCTGCACCTAGCAAGTGTGACATGAAACAAGTCATTACTGTTCAAACTGACAAAGAAAAAGAGATCTGACTGTGGATTCACTCCACATCATTCCAGGAGTCACGTGCCATACTAGCCCTTTTACCTCTTCTTTTTCATTTTTCAAGCAGTTCTGCAAGCTCTTCACTTTGAGCTGTAGCTGTCGTTCTCTCTCAAGAAGTCCCGTATTTTCTCTTTTAGAAAGTTCAAGCTGCTCCTAATGTGACAGAATAGCGCAGACAGAGTGAGCAAAATATAATCTAATTAATGACTGATAAACATGTTCAGCTGAAATGAACACAATCTGATGCAATTTTATTACATTAATTGAAATTTCAGTACTGATAGTAAGAGATCAGTGTTTGACAGATGAATGAATGACTGAAGTAGAAGCTGTATTTTTTCTGTAGTTTTTTTTTTCTTGAACTTCTTTGCATTTTATAGGGGAATTTGCCTTAACTACAACATCAATTTCCCATTTTCTCTAATATCATATGCAGAGGAAAAATTGGGTAGACATGTCACCTTTAGCCGGGTGTTGGTGAGCTGCAGGAAGTCCACGTTACTGCTCGACTTAAGCTGTTCCACTTCCATGTCTTCCAGCGTTCGGAGGCCTCTGCGGTGCAGCTGAATCAGGTCATACATGCTATTCAGCACAGCCACGACATTCAGCTCTGAGCTCCCGCCAGACTCAGTCCAAACTGGTCGGAGACCAAGAGAAGAAACCTCCTGTAAAAGCCAGAGCACAGGAAAATGAAAAAAAGGATATGAAGCATCAGATTAGCTGCCGTGCACACAGTTTCCTCTGTAATTTTTTGCAGAAGTGGAGCTTTGGGGTGATTTAGTTTTTCTTCCATATCTGTCTGGGTTTTAGTGCCTGTTAGTTTTAATGCAGTTTGCAATGCTGAGAGTAAAGTTGCATACTTCATAATAATAACAACACATTAATTAGTAAACTTTTTCAAATGTTAGATCAAAAACCAGGTTACCTAAAGTGTTATTTTCATTTTGCATTTAACCTCACAGAATGCTGAATGAATATAGAGAAAACTAATGTTGCGTTGCACAGAACACAGGAAATCAAGCAGAAATCAACAGATCTGTATTACAGTGTAGTTAAATATTGGTAAGTGTGCTACTACCGCATCAATGGTACATTCAAGGTTACCAACCTGATTGATGTATGATAGACATTCTTGCATGTTGTCCTCTGTACAGAAGGCACTGAGCATGTAAGAGTTTCTGTGCACTGGCAGGGACAGCAGCGATGATTGGCTTAACTGCCTCATGGGAGTTGTTCCACATTTAAAAGAGCTGCCGGAAATGCCCTTGATTTCTGAGGGGAAAAAAAAGGCATACTTCAGCTGTCTAATGTCCCACCATACATAATAATATGTAAATGTATGCAGCATAGTGCACAACAAATCTAATCAGATGATCCATACTACAGAGAGCACCTGTGCTTATGAACTGTTCTTGAGTTACGGTGTTCACAAGTGTCATCCCATTTTTTCCTCATTAATATGCAAATTTTATCCAGAAAGGTGCTCGAAAATCTAATCAGATTGTCTGCTCTGCAGGGTTTACCTGTGGTGTGAGCATGAAATTTCTGTCATTTATTTTTCTTCTTTTATCAAGTCCACAGGATTCTGTCTAAACACCACCAGGATGACATAATGCCCTACATACAGGGGACCATGGTGGCAGGACATTTTGAAAATATCTTCATCTGTTAAATATAAATCTAGGACTATATTAATAAACTATTCAAGATCACATTCATCACTGTCAGCATGTAAATAAATGAGCAAGAAATAAGTTACAAAGAGACAAATCTCAAGATTGTGTATGTGCAAGAAAACAACTTTTTCTTCTGTTTCTTGCTCTGTGAGCAAAGCAATCTCCAAAAAGGAAAATAGTAAGCTACTAATGAAATATTACGGGAATTTAAGTTAGCTGTAACACAAAATCTATAAATAGCATAAGCTTTAATTTGTGTCCATATAATCTATTCTCTACACAGGAGGCATGATACAGAGCGCTGACGAGAAGACAATTTAAATCACATTAACAAAATATCTGCTGGTAACCACAAACATAGTTTGCTACTCTTTTTGAGACATGTTAATTTTATGTTTATGTCATATTAACAGTATTCATCTACTTTATTATTTATTTATTTTAACAGCTGCCAGTCAAGCACAACAGGCAACTGCTGACAATAAATATTACATAATCAGTGGTCTTTAGAGATCTAAAAGTCATAGTATCTACTCACCAAGGGATGACTCAGGCATTATTGCAGAATGCCCCCCAGGCTACGTGCAGGTTATTCCACTACATGTGCAGGACACACAAGGCTCACCACAAGATCAGTCTGCTCCTAAAATAGAAGGTCAGATTAGCAGTCTCTATTCAACACTGTCTGGATTACAACGAGTTGACAGGAGTAGACACGCAGCAGGTGCGGAAAACATGGTGCAACCTGAACAAAAGGGGGGGTATGGACAGCAGATTAGGGATGGCCGAGTCATTTATCACATGCAAGGGGCTTAATTTTGAATACACTTTTATGGAAATTGCATTTTGTGATAAGATGACAAGTCTGTCCATATATTCTTGCACTGTTTCCAATTAGCTGAAAATGTTTGGAGAGTGATAACATGAGAATAGGTGACATACAATTGCATTGTAGACTCTTGAATAAGCTTGAACAGCAATAGTCTTCATTATGCCAAATAAAAAGGTAAAATGGTGATAGAAGATCCACCACAACAGGTTAGAGGTAATAGTGGACAAGGTATCTTATCTCAATGCTCTTATCACCAGGGGACCAACATGAGGCCAGACATATGGTGATTTGTCTGCAAGACAGACAGAATCATAGTGACCCAGACTCTTTGACTTCAGTGCAAATGATGGCTATGTTATCAACAAATAGGCCTGTATAGGTAGAGCTGATTAGTGTCACCTTTAGCATAAATACAGGTGTTGCATCCCAGGACAACTACCAGAGCATGAGCAAAGGCTCTGCATTTTATTAAAAAAAAAAAATCACACTGTGCAGGAATTTTTGTTAACGTACTCTTTCAAATGTTTCAGTAAGGAATAGGCATATTAATATATTGTCTTGGGGGACTCACTTCATCAGAGCCTGCAGGCTTTGCGGATACTTAATCATGCCATGAGACAGATGGCAAGCCTAACCACAAAGCTTGACAAGTCATGAGCCCACTTACTTAGGCTAACGTGTCATCTTCTGTTAACCTTTAATTTATTAGCTAAACCTTGTTAAAGCTCCAATGCATCTCCAGTGTAATTTTTTAAATAAACCTTTCTAGAGTGGGATTTGAAATCTTCACAGAGTAAACAGAGGGCACTGTTGGTACTCACTAAAAAGTCTCATGCATTTAAATAATACTTCTTATTTAGTTTGCGTGACAGTTTCGTCGCATCCAAAAAATACTTCAGGCGAGGCTTTAATATGCGAGGAAGGCTTTGGCTAATGTCGCATAGCATGAAGTACAATAACAACCTCGAACAGAGATGATGATGGTGGTGATGATGATGATGCAAACCTGTGGATTGAGGAGTGTGGTGGCTAGCTATCACCAAAACGACGTTCAGCATACGGTTGAGTAATAATTGAAAACAACAACAAACACCAGTGTCAAACCACATCAAATCACACGAGGTGTCCTGCTGCCCGAGTGCTTGTTTTCCTCCAACCGCACAGCTGACATTGAAGCCACACGGCTAGCTAGCTAGCTTTAGCCAAATAGCTTGTATGTCTACGTTTGTATAATTATTCATGATTCAAGAGGGAGTAGTATACACAGTGCCCTAGTTACTTACTTAACGTTGCAGCCAGTATTGTATTCGCCTGTAAGCCACTCGCTTCACCTCGACAGCAGCCCCTGAGTCCTGTCCCAATGCAAGTATGCGACTGACGACCGACACACACTGAGCATTAAGGTAATTGGTCAGCTCGTTGTCAAGCAACCAAATACTGTTTAATTCGATTGGTTCTTGGCTGTGATGTACTTCCGGTGTATTTAACTAGCAATTAATCTTGTTTATATTTTTACATATTGTTAAAAGCTACTAGAGTAACTGCGAGAAGTCTACAACATTTTTGTGACTGTTTGTTTGTAAGATTAAAGTGTTTTTAAAATTATTTTGCATTTTGTCTATAACCCAAAATTGTAACAATGACATTTGAATTTATTGTCAGCTAGTTATTTCGACATAACATAGTTTGTGTTTTTCAAATAATTAACAAACAGATTTTCAAGATACAAAAAAGTAAAGGAACCCATTTATTCTGTTCTCAGGTGTTCATTATCTGCAAGGTGCAAGCTGTTTCATAGACTGTTCCCTGTGGATGAAAATTCCAGAAACATATGGCTGTCATCACTAAGAGGGAGATCTTAAGAGCTATAAAATACACCAAAGTGTGCACTATCCATTTCAAGGAGAATGCATATGGCAGAAAAGTGGTGTAGAGGAGAGGATGCAAGCAAGGTGTTATGGGGTGTAACCCCCAGTCTTTTTGTGTGTCCAACCTCATAGAAAAGAGAGCTGCTGTCACCACTGCTGAGAGGGGCCAGACGGTGATCCACACAGTGACCCATGATCACAATTACTACAAAGTCCCTGAGCATTCAGCTTTGTCTTTTGCCCGGGTAGAGTATTATGAGCTTATTGGAGAAAATGAGGGGCTAAACCCATTGGCTCTAAAAGAGCCTTTTGGTCTACAATTTGCAGATTCCAGTGAAGCAAAATTGATACACAAGGTAACCTCTTAAAGCGTTAGTTAAACAAACCAAGTCAGGGATTTTTACATGTTGCATTCATATTAACTTGACTAAATGTATACATAAATGTCAAAATGTTGTAAGATAAAGATTTTAAGCCAGAATTGGAGTCTGATTTAACTCTCAACAGATGATTTTTTTTTCCTGTGCATGATTTGCCTTGTGGAGAGTCTAGAAGTGTTGGATCTAAAAGTGTGTTTCATTGTATAGAAGTCCATGTTATGACATTGCCAACTCACTTCTTTCACTGCATTTTGGGCTCCATGCCATTTTCAAAGTCAGAAGAGTTCGCCGGCCTGTGGAGTTCAAGTGCTCCCAGTCACACATGTGGTTGTTGATTTCATAGTTTCACTGCCAAACAATCTCCTGCCTCCCTCAAGAGGAGGATCTGTTTCATGCTAAACTTGAGTCTGACTACACCCTCAGGGCAAGGGTGGGGCCAGTCACTTTTGTATCTGCTGTCTTCCCTGGATCTCTAAGTGGTGAGCAGGTTTTCCAGAGGTCAGGGATCATACTTTGACTGAATTCTGACACAACCATAATGGTTTATCTCAAAGCTGATGACCTTTTGCCAAGCAAGATCCATCAGAAAGGGAAAGAGTTAGTGGTGCACAAGAAAAAATGGTCCACATGCCCATTTTTAGCTGCTGAATACTTTTCAATTTATCAGATTAAAAAGGCACTTCAGATTTCCTCCTAAACATATTTTTCTATACAAAATGCATGAGTCACAAATTACCATAAGCTGCACATCAGAGAAATGTATATTCTGAGTTTGATTAAAACAGCAAGTTTGGCATCTTTTGGCCTTTTCCCCCAAATTCTTACTGATATTTTTTATGCTGTCAATAAATTACAAGGGAAAAACTACATCCACAAGTATTAAAATTTATATTGCAGTCACATCACAATCATTCATTTTTTCATTTGTTTTTTGTTTGCATGCTTTGTATATAGTTATATTCCAAATGCCTATCAATTAGATTTTGCTTGTTATCATCACTGTTATATTAAGTCACATTACTTTACATTACACCATTTAGCAGACACTTTTGTCCAAAGTGACAAACAGGAAGTACATTTTGTCAACAGTCCTTATTACTTAACCTTCAATAGGAATACGTAGCACATTGTTAATGGGAAAGAAGGGCCTTGCATGATAGGTGAATGCAAATGAATTACAGACAGTGGGGTCCAGTCATGGCAATGAAACTATGACAGTAAAACTGTGAGAACATCTTGACTTGTATTCTACAGTACACAATTCAACACCTTACTGATACAATCTCATATTCAAGTAACAGTGCAAAGCAACATTTGAATTCTGAACGAAAATGCTTTAGCTTAAGATTCTGTCTACATATTTATTCACAGTGTCATTACCAAAACACACCACTGGAAACATGTTAACCGCAAAACACAACTTTTTTCATGGAGTTACAGCATGTACACATTTTCGATGATGCCAAGATGTCTCTCTCTAGTCGCTAACAGGTACTGGGACTCCTTTGAATTCAGTGGCTCTGAGTAACGGGTCTGTGTGATCATCTCTCTTTGCTTCAAGCCACCACGTTGTCATCTCCCCTTTGCCCTGTTCAGTCATGAAAAATGAGAAAAAGAGAAAGAGAGAGAGAGGGAGGGGATTCATATAGCAAAGCATGTGCTCCCCTCTGAATTTTAAATGAGGCATTAGGGTTTGGTCGGGAGCAGAGCCCAGCAGCTGAGGTCTGCCCTAATTAAGACATTCAAGAGTCTCAGCCCTGACGGTCAATCCCTTGGGACTCCCCATAACCACACCAGCACCACCCAAATAGATGTCTTAGGTTACAATGTGAACACAAAGGCACAGGACAAGACAGAGTGAATATTGGACACACCCAGCCTATATTCACTTGAGTGAGGGTCAAATTTCCTGTGATCCTTTTAAATCTCAGCTTCATAAATCCTGGGCCTTTTTCAGTCCGTTTCAAAAAGGATCACAGTGGTTTTCTCATGCGGCTATCTTTGCAACAAATAGCCTTTTAAATGTACCCTTCCCACCGCAAGAGAATTTATTGATAACCAGGGGTAATGGAAAAATTAGTAGATGCAGCAAAGCAATTCAGTCTAACTGGGTTCAGTTAAGGATTTAGATTTAGTAGATACATATCAACTCTGTGTGATCTGCATTCATCCACAATAAAAGGTCCAATTTCCATGGCAACCACCACGACCACGTTAAGGAATGTGTTAAACAAAGCTCTTTTTGCAGTGTTTTGAGGGGCGGGATGCTTTCCTAAGGACATAGGTGGGATTCCTGGTGGGATTTTGCTGCCCCCACCAAACAGGACGCTCCAAATGCCACAGTGCAAGTCACACACATGAATGTACTTAAAAAAAAATAAAAAAATAAAACCGCTGGTAATCTTACCTTCACATTGAGCGAGCCTCTGCAAGTCAGAACGTACCCTCCCAGTGTGTGAAGCAGGTCAGCTGTGGCTCCACTCACCTGGATCTTCAGAGCTACAGACACAACAATAAGAAAACACATGCAGCATGTTATAGTTTGCATGTTACCCATAGTTTTAATGTAAACACTATGTATAAATGTGCAGCGTATTTTCTATCAAATTAATACTTTTAATACTTCTAAAAGTTCACTTTATTTAATGGCACTGTAAATCAACTGATAGTAAATGACAACAAAAGGCAAAACAATAGAACAATAAAAATGCAAGAGCTGAATATAAAAAAGTGTTTTCTATCTTTCTTTTTCTATCTGCCCTACAGTCTGCCCCTCTCTCCAGAGTCACACTGTCTCTCTCCATTGTCCCTCTTGCTTGATGCAGAGGATTAGCTGCTTAGTGAGCAGTGTCTGTCCTCACTGATGTAATTCCACAGCAGGGGGCCGGAGAACCTGCACACAGAGTTCAGCACAATGGCAGCAGCCACACAGGCCAAAGACTAATTTGGTCCTCCTGTCAGAGCCATTTAGAACATGAAGTGTACTGTGGACAAGCTGTTGAACCACAGCAGGACCATATTAACGGTGAACATGGAAGTGATGTAATACAATTTAAAAAAAAAAATTAGTCCCATGATCCTGACATTTCACTCAGATCAACAAATCTGTATTTCCACTATTGGATCAAAGGCTCTGCAATCCTTCATCACCTTCACTTGTTGATTCCATCCGTGACGCTGTGTTCACTGTGTCACCAAAGAGGCAGTAACGTGGCATTTTGGTGCCAACAACACCAGCCACAACAGGTCCTGTCAGGATAGACAACAGCAATTGACTTTAAGCTGCAAATTGGATGAGAAATAATCAAGATACTGCAAATACTACAGGATTTGTTGAGGCTATTTAAAGGGGAATACCACTCAGTTTAATAGCTCATATAATACATCTCAACAGGAAAAGCTCTGAAGGCCAGAGCCAGACCTGAAACCTATGAACTGTTATGTCATCACGAGGTTAAATGTAGAGCTAATCCATAGAGAATGAATTGGGAAGGATGGCCAATGTAAGTGTAAGAGTGTCCATGAGGGTTTTCAGTCATCTGAAGTGATAACACGAGCAAAACATGAGCCATATTTGCGAAAAGTAACTCAAGCGTCCCATGGTGCTCAAAATCAACGTCCCACTCATTGTCTGTGCAGCAGCTCCTTGATGACATCATGAGTTTAAGTATTGATTTCTGGCCATAGGCACCTTCTGCTAAAATTAGATCAAATCCATTATCCATCCATTTTACGATCACCCGTACTGTAATTTATTCTGGTCAAATACTGAGAGCTTCATCAAAAGTGAAAACCTCTAATAGCTGCTCAGTTTCCAGTGAATTGATCACTTTTGGTGTTATAAATCCACTCACTCTCTTAGCTAAATTCTCGATGGCCTCTCACAAATCAGCTGCTGTGCTACATTTAATTTAAATGCAACTTAAGTAGATTCATCAAGATTACTCCCTAGACCTAAAGCTATCAAACCTGCAACCTTTAGCCTTTTTTTTAAACTATAAACGTGTCATCTGAAATCTCTTTGTTTTCCTATCCATGTGTTCTTTACCATCTCCTAATTCAACAGAAGTGGGTTTCTGACTATAGGACAGTTGTTCATTGACTGGTCTGCCATAGACCACAGGATTACATATTTTATTTTATTTTATGTTAGTTACTTATTTTTTATTTGGCTTCCATCTGCCCTAAATTGGCTGGGACTATCTGAACCTGGATTAGTGAGATGTGATTGTGTGTCAGGATGAGGAGGTCCCAGACGCAGACGAGAGGCACCCCAGTACCTGAGTGGATGCCGGCTCGTATCCTCAGCTGCGTCGTGGGCTTGTGTGGGATCTTAAAAGCATGGCAGACGCTGACCAGGTCCAGGGCCATGCTTGCTATCTCCCCTGCATGATTGATGCCATTTTCATTCGGGACCCCAGAGACCACCATGTCTGGAAGGTCAGCCATTATTCCATGCCAAGAGAAGTGTGGGATAATAAATCTCTAAACATGGGTAAAATGTGGTGTGATTAAGTGGCAAAACACATTTGATGGTAGAGTACTTCAGACTTTTTTTTTATCTTTATAGGAATATTATCTATTATTACTATTTATCTTAGCTGTCTTTATCTATCATATTGTTTTTTGTTTGTTTAATTTGTTTAAGTTTCAAGCTGAGATGTCCTCCTTTTTTCTTCAGTAATTTTTCTCTTTCTTTTCATTTTTTTTTCATCAAGGTACTTTCTAATTCTAATTCTCACATCCATACTTACAAGCATCCCCTATTGTCTCAACTTTGTAGACGTCGTAATTGTCGATGATGTCATCGAAGGTGGTGTAGAGCTGGTTAAGGAAGTCCACTACCTGGTGGGGAGTGCTGGCACCAGACAGCTGAGTAAAGCCGACAATATCACTGCCACCGGGGAGCAAGGCAATGTTAGTCATCTCTGTGTTATTTGTTTTTATCAAACATTTATCGAACCAGCTGGTTCGCTAAATGTTTTTTTTTTTGTTGTTGTTTTTTGAGAGGTTTTATAAATGAAACAGCACTGAAGGAGAAATATCAAAGTTGCAGCCAAACAGAGTACAGTCACAATCCATTTCAACTTGCAAGTGACTCTAAAGAGAATCTATAACTAGAGAATATGTCCACTGAAAAAAATCCAACCTATAGTGAGCTGTTACACTACAAATTGATGAACACATACCTGAAGAAGACTGTTGCGTTGGAGTAACTCTGAGCCTCGGCTGTCCGGCCTTGGCGAAGGTCATCAGCCACTGGCTTTGGTAACATACCTGAACATGGATATCCCGGATGAAGTGATTTGTGCTATATTTAAATGATAACAGAATCAGCTGCAATTTGTTTTGTTTGGGGAGTTGCAATGATGTAAGTGCAACTCTTACACCACTAGATGGCAGTGCTGATTTGGCCAACGTTAATATAACCCCCTCAAGCTGCACCAGATGAACTGACAAGACTTCACTCTACAGCTGCAACTACTCTGCATGTCATAATATGGAAGGTGCATAGACACTGAATGTATATGTGCAGAGATTTTTGTGGACTGTTGTTTAACATATGTCTTGCCTTCCTCTGTCTGACAAATCAGCAAGAGAAATTTCTCTTAGTCGTACTTGACAAATAATGTGATTGCGGCTGGAATGAAAGCAGCTCCTCTCTCATCACTCCTCATGGTCATCCAGACTTACTGTATAACAACCGATCTGTCTTCTGTTTCTCCTGGAGAAGGTCCTGTGTTCTCTCAGCAACTATGGCCTCCAGGTGCTTGCTGTACTTCTCCATCTACAGTAGGATGACAAGAAACTGTGTCAGTGTCTGCATCTGATGAGATCCCAGTCATAGAGTCATATAGTAAAGGAAAATAATTCTTGTCAAAAACTAAAAACTGTAATAAAATTCTTGTTAAAATCCTGCTTACCAAACAGATATATAGGTAGGCCAAAACCAGCCATTAAAGGTATTTGCTTTCTTGCCCCAGGCTTTACAAGAACAGTTCTTGTTCAGTCTAATTATTGTGAGACTGCTTAAAATGACATTTTTCTTTCTTTCTTTCTTTCTTTCTTTCTTTCTTTCTTCCTTTCTATCTTTTTTTATGTACAATGTGGGTCGGATCCACACAGCGTAATTTCACAACCACATTATTTGGGTACATAGTGGCTTATTACCAGGTTCATCATCATGTCCACAGGGCTGACTTTGTGTGGGTTCATCTTGTCGATCATCTTCTTCACCTGCTCAAACGTGGGCCTCATGGTGACGTTGTGGGACCAGCACTTCTTAATGAGCTGCTCAGGTGTTTCAGAGAAGAAAGCACAGCCTTACTGTCTAACTATGTTTGTGTCATGGGTATCGTAAATAGTAAATAATAAAACGGAAATAAACAATGATAAATGTGTAGGAGTGTGACTAACTTCTCTATTTTTATTTGCAGTTATTCTCAGTTCTCTTGCACATTTTGTCAAGCCTACAATAGTTTTAACTAATGCCAATATCACAATTTACTCTATGAAGTTAGCATAGCTCCACCATCTGCACATCTGACAGACCTCGCAGTAGTCTCCTCGGCTGGGACAGTCAGTATCTGCCTTCCCTGCTTTCAGTTCAGGCAGAGGCGGGCGCCACATTATATCCATCTTCGCTCCCTCGGCCTGGTCCTGTCAGGGACGTTTGCCAGTTACAAAGCAAACATCAAAGGCAGTCCAAAGGTTGTAATCTATGGAGAGGCCTCGTCATACTCACTGAAATGAGGTCGCAGCGAGTTGCAATCTCAACTAAGATCATGGAGTAGCTGCAGAGAGGGAGGCAAAGTAGAGAGGGGGTATCATATTTATTACATTTTCCAGTGCTGGTTACTACTTCACATCCAGTTTGCATGACATAAATTGAAAACTATTCCTATATGTGAATGAAGGATGATTTTTGTGATGTTAATGAAAGAAGGGGGAAAAAAAGCCTGTCCGCCATATCTCCATTGCCACTTCTTTAATTGTTTTGAACCCATAATCATTTTCATGTGGTCCAAACTGCAGGGTCCAAACATAAAATGAACTGCTGACATTGCTCACACACCTGTAGATATCTGCTGCTGGGGTGATGTTGGAGCTGCTTCCCAGCAGGACCTCTGGGGCACAGTAGATGCGGTTTATATCCCCGCAGTGGAAGCCATTACTGACGGCCTCAAAGTCCTCCTTTCTGTACGCTGTGAGCCCATAGTCTGCCAAACACATAGTCAAATAAGAGCGCAGTGATTCAGGATATTGGTTTTTACACCTTGATTTGATATTGATACTGTACTGTAGGATGTGGCTGAACAGTGCAGCAGCACCTGTGGAGAACAGTCTCTTCTCAATGTCTTTGTAAACTGATGTGTATGTTCACTACTATACTGAATATTTTTCCCTATAAAAATGGGGAAGGTAAAAATGTAAAACTTGACTTGCCCAAGACCTATTTGTGTACTTATAAACCCACAGATTTCAAAGAAGTGGTGACAGCACTCATATAGAGACAGAGGGACCACAGACAAGGATCTGGGACTGCAATGTTCATGTTTTGCTACCTGAGATTTTGCAGACCCAGCGGTCATCGATGACGCAGTTCCTCGAGTGAAGTCTCCCATGGAACATCTTGTGCTGGTGGAGGTAGGCCATCCCGCGGGCGATGTCAGTGGCAAAGGACAGCCTGGGTACAGGGACGAACCAACATCACAGTCAGACTACAGTCACATGTGCCCTTTAGCAAGGCACTTACCTAGCAACTGCTTGATTCCCTTGAAGGAAAAAACTGTTCTCACACTGCCTGCACCTGCCTTGCCTTCTACTTATGTTAGTGATTTCCCACATAAACAAGTGTGTACTTGCTGCTTTCTAACGTAGGCGTATTAGCCTCACTAGCCAACTACTTGGTTTACGGTAGGGTGTGTCTGTAATCGTGGCCATACACCTTACACAGATATACACACACACAAAAGTAATTTGCCTTGTGGCTGCATTGCATTATGGTCCACTGAGGCTGCTGTTGCTGTTAGTTGAGAAATTGGTATTTCTTCCAGTCTCATCTGGATTTCTCTCTTTCTGATTGCTCAATGTTGATGCAAAATAGTGAATCCAGAGAGAAGCTTTTATGGTTCGATTCTGATATAATGTCACCAAAACCTGAGGTATACCAAAACAGCAAACTCTATTGTGGCAGACATGACACCATGATGTCTATGTTTTGCCAGCTATCCATGGTAATAGTAAAAATACATCCCCAAATAACAAAATGGATCCAACAAGCCTATGCTACAACTACTACTAATACTATCACTATCATAACTCCTACTGCTACTATAGCTTCTACTAGTAATTAATAATTTTAACAATAATAATGATGGTACTATTATAAAAGGATATCAGCTAATTGCCAAATGAAAATATATATAAAAAAGGTTGGTGCGTTGGTGCGACTGATTGTCTAACCTGAAGCCCCAGTTGATGGGGATTTCTTCGTTCAGCAGGACGTCCGACAGGCTTCCTTTGGGGCAGTACTCTGTGATGATGCTGATGTAGGGCACCTCAATGGAGCCACCAATGAACTTGGCTAGATTGGGGTGGTCCAGTTCCCTAATCATTATGAAACACCACACGAATAGAAGTTCATATACACAGTGTGTATGCCGCAGGAGCCTTTATCTTCATGTGGAAGTTAAACATTCAAATATACACTTCCACCTCCTCTCAGTTCTCTTGGACCTTTGTATTTAGTTTTGCATACAATTAAGTGACAAATTTAAATTTTACTTTTATTTACTGTACACCGCACACAACAATCATTAAAATCAGTACAAACACAAGTCAATTCACCTAATGGTAGAGTATAAAAAGCAGACAGTGTATAAATTTCTAACAATTTA
>OMKZ01020767.1:0-22170 GCA_900302535.1 Neoniphon sammara | reverse complement strand
AGCTCAAAAACAGCTCATTTGGCTACTCAGATCAATTCCCAGGACTGTGGGGACGTGGTCGAATCATGCTTGATTGACATTTACCTGACTGGGCACGTCAGTCAAATGTTCTCTCGTTGCTACTAACAACGGCACAAGAAGGCAGAATCATCGCGGTTCAGATATACACGTATGAGATTTTAGATACCAAACCAGAGGTCCGACCACCAACAACTTCCCGACCACTTTTGGATCAGCTGGTTACTGAATGCTGAGTTGTAATACACAGTACATAGAGCTAAACACGTTATGCATTGATCGCTACTGTCAACTGACAGTTAGCATAGACGGACCAGGTATATGTGCTTAAAACTATTGTCGTGCTACTTGTAGTCACAAAGTAGCTAATGTTGTCAGCCTGTTACAATGTAATACTTGAAATAGTAAAATTATATTATTTTGCCTTCCACTGTCTCCCTCTGCGACATTATAAAAGGATGATGCTCTGTAAATATGTGTAACACTAAAACTACAGAGGTAGCTTAGAAAAGATACAATAAGGCTATGCATCAGCTCTCCCCATAAGGTATATTTATATGACAAGGACTGGCATAATATAAAGTGGCCAGGTTCTGCAGAGTGCATTTGGTTAACACACTGCTTTTCAACTCCAGTCCTTGAAACCCAGTTATTGCTGGTTCTCTATCACCAGTTAGTTAACTGCATTTAGCCACAAGACCTGCCAAGGAGTCCTTACCAGACTGCTAAAATGACAACCAGCCTCACAGTATTGTGTATTTACAGGTGCGCATTTGGGGACTGCAAGGCCAGGTCTATTTATCTTTGCAATATGAATATGCCTCAGTATCCTTGAATCTGAAAATGGACATAACTTCATACTGCTTGGTTAAAAAAATCAGATAAATATTTGAGTGTATACCACTAGTAAATACACCTACAATGTAGAATGAAGCAGAGCAGGCTTTCACATCCGTTATTGTTTTATTCAAAGCATAAAGTCCTCATCAAGTGTTCCAGAGAGTTGGAAGTCTGTTGAGCCCTTCCTGCCCTGCTGAACTCATACTCACCCACAGCTTTCCCTGCCCCTTCCTTCACCCAAGAAGATTTACATGCAACTACTTCAGAGCATAAACTGCCCCACACAATAGGCCTGTCTCGCAGCTTTCTACACAAGGACTGGACAATGCCATGCAAGTTACATTATTTATTTTTGCAAAAAAAATTTAACAGCAGTGGGCCCACAAATGGGCTTTAACTAACCCTAACCCTAACCCTAACCCTATATTTTCAAAAAAAAAAAAACAAAAAAAACCAAAACAAAACAAAAAAAAAAAAAAAACACTGCTGTGTGTAAAATTAATGACACTCAGTACTCATATGCTCCTGTGGTAGATGTCCTGATTTGCTGTAATGTTTTAAGATGTGAGGACTACAGCAAACATTTGTAGCTGAATTTAAAATTTTAGACCTATATTATCATGCCTACAAAATGTCTGCAGGCTAACACATGCCTGCCGCTCTTATTAAAAAGTGTCCCATGTCTCTGACATCTGCAGCAGAGCTTTATTTGATTCATTTTTCAGGAAAATAAATTACAATTAATACCACAACTGCATCCGAGCTAGACAAACCATTCTCTGTAAAGGGACTTATTAATGCAATTAGGCTCATGCAAACTGGAAAATCCTCAGGACCCGATGGGTTCCCGAGCGAATTCTTTAAAAAAAAATTGCAGACCAGCTGTCTCCAATCCTGCTCTCTGTATTCGAGGAGTCATATGCCACCAGCTCCCTTCCTCTGACTATGCGACAAGCGGTAATCTCCCTTATTCCTAAAAGAGATAAAAACCTTCTAGATTGTGGCTCATACGTCCCATTTTACTCTTAAATGTAGACAGTAAAATCCTTTCCAAAATTCTGGCCTGCCGTTTAGAGGCAGTCTTGCCCTCAATTGTAGCCGATGATCAAACTGGCTTTATTAAAGGTCGTCATTCCTTTTTCAACATTAGACGCCTATTTAATATTCTTTATGGTCCCACTCTGCCCGACATTCCAGAAATATTATCACTTGGTGCTGAGAAGGCGTTTGATCGGGTAGAGTGGGATTATCTCTTCTACACTCTCAAACAATTTGGCTTTGGTGAAAAATTCATCTCCTGGATTAAAGTTCTGTATTCTTCTCCACTAGCAGCTGTCAGAACAAAGAACAACCTCTCTTACTTCCCTCTCCATCATGGCACCCGACAGGGTTGTCCCCTGTCGCCTCTCCTGTTCGCCATTGCGATTGAGCCACTAGCTTTAGCGTTACATGGTGAAACCAATATAAAAGGGAATCCTTTATATTGGTTTCACCATCACCATGGATCCTTGTATGCTGATGATTTGCTTTTATATCTGTCTCATCCTTTGACTAGTCTACCAAATACGCTGAATCTGCTTGAAGAATTTGGCAAAATATCGGGACACAAAATTAATCTACAGAAGTGTGAAATTATGCCAGTGAATACAGCAGCTAAGCAAATTCACTTTGGTTTATTCCCGCTTAAAGTTAGTCCACAAAAATTCAAATACTTAGGAATCTGGATAACACATGCCTTCAAAGACATATTCAAAGCTAATTTTTCACTAGTCTTAAGCAAGATTTGGAACGTCGGAGTTTACTCCGCATGTCACTAGGAGGCAGAATTAACATAATTAAAATGAATGTTTTGCCCAAATTTCTGTATATATTTCAGTGCATTCCCCTACACCTATCTAAATCCTTTTTTCATGTCAGTGGACAATTTGGTGTCAGGATTTATATGTAATAAGAAAAAAACCCTGAATACGAAAAGAATCTTACAACAGCATCGTCAACATGGAGGATTATCCCTCCCTAACTTCCAGTTTTACTATTGGGCTGCCAACATTAGGTCTATGCTGTTTTGGAAAGATTCTCCATTTGGTGCCACTAACCCTGAATGGTTACGAATGGAAAACTCCTCTTGTCGTCATACTTCTTTACACTCACTTCTGTGTTCAAAACTCCCTCTTTTGGAATTCATATCTAAATTCACCTCAAATCCAGTAGTGAAACACACTTTTAGAATTCTGGCATAGTTCAGACAAGGTTTCTCTCTCCACTTGTGCTCCTATAATAAAAAACCACCAGTTCACGCCATCAATTATAGACAGTGCTTTTTATGAATGGGCTAATAGAGGAGTTGCCACAGTAGAGACTCTATTCATTGATAATACTTTTGCATCCTTTGATCAATTAATGCTTAAATTTAACATCTCTCATTTTTTTTTAGATTTTTGCAGCTCAGTAGTTTTATATCAACATCATTTACTCATTTCCCATCCCAGCCACCCAACTCCCTCTTAAATTACATTCTGAAGCTTAATTCAGGTTCCAAAATGATTATTGGGAACATATATTCCTTACTAAACACAATTAATCTGGAGCCTTTGACATCATTAAAGACTCAATGGGAGAATGACTTGGGGTTTGAACTTCCTGAGGAGATCTGGGAAAGAGCTTTAGATAGAATACATTCCTCTTCAATCTGTTTACGACACACAGTTATCCAGTTCAAGGTTATGCATCGCCTACATTGGTCTAAAGTGAGACTAGCAAAATTCACACCTAGCATCAATCCCATTTGTGACTGATGCAGGCAAATGCCAGCCACCCTCTCACATATGTTCTGGTTTTGTTCAAAACTAGACAATTTCTGGCAATCAATATTTAAAACTTTCTCAGATGTTTTAAAAGTACCTATAGAACCTTCTGCCATTACTGCCATATTTGGAACAACTCCTCAAGACACTTACCTTAACCGCCAGGCAAAGAATATGATAGCTTTTGCATCTCTCATAGCTAGGCGATTAATACTCTTTAAGTGGAAGGAGAAACTTCCCCCAACCTTTAAGATGTGGATCAATGACCTTCTACACCATTTAGTATTAGAGAAGATTCGTTATTCTACAAGAGGATGCATTCAAAAATTTTATGCTACATGGAAACCTTTCTTAATATAGATGTCACTAATATTGGTGTTCTATATGACTGATCCTGTATTGTGTATAATCTGAAACCCATAAGGACCATTCTCAATTACTCAATTTTTTTTTATTTACTCGTGTATCATGCTGTTTAGTTTTAATTAAATTATTTTTTTCTTACTTTATTACAATTATATTATATTATATATATTTTTTCTTTTGTATATGTAATTTTGATATGTACATGATGCATGTAATACAAATGGTTGCAGACAAGCTTAAGCAATTCTAGGTTGTTGAAGGGTACAGTAATAGTTGCAGGGATGAGGCTCGTGAGGGGGGTGGGGTGATCTTTATATTTGTATTATTTCTGATCATCTATGCTTCTGAATTTATGTACTTTGTACACTATCTCTCCATGTATAAACATCAATAAAAAATAAAAACCAAAAAAAAAAAAAGGAAAAAGAAATTACATATAAACAAAGAAATCGCGGATTTGCCTTTCCAGGGGCTTTAAAGATAATCACCTTTCTCCCCTTACATCACATAAAACTTTCTTCTCATTGGTTTTCAGTGACTGAATAAAGGTTAGCATCAATGTCATTAATTTTAAAAAATTTAGCATTGAAGGATTGGGGAATGGTTGGCAGATTATCATGTGTGGGATGCAGATTTGACCATTTCTAGTGTATTTGTAAGTAAGTAAGTAAGTAAGGTTTTATTTATATAGCACTTTTAAAAACACATGGTTACAAAGTGCTACACAGACATACACAAGAAAGTATAGAAAAATAAAATAAAATAAAATAAGACATAGTACACTTAGAAACAAGACAACTGAATAACAAGCAATACAGAAGACCAGGATGGAAGATCTATAAAAAGGCTTGTCTATAGAGGTGGGTTTTCAGAAGTCTTTTAAAGCAGTCCAAAGAATCAGTAAATCTAATAAACTGAGGTAGATTGTTCCACAGGGTTGGAGCTATCACTGCAAAGGCCCTGTCACCTATAGTTATGCGGTTGGAGCGGGGAATGGATAAAAAACAAGATTAGAGGATCGGAGTGGATGCGAAGTTGAATAGGGAGCTAGAAGATTGGAGATGTAACGGGGCAAGATCATGTAGTGCCTTATAAGTAATCAGTAGAATTTTGTAATGGATTCTGAATTTAACGGGTAACCAGTGGAGGGATGCGAGGATAGGGGTAATGTGGGACCTGCAGCTGGTTCTACTCAGGAGCCTTGCTGCTGCATTCTGAACCAGCTGTAAACGGTTTAGGGCAGTTTGACTAAGACATGTGTAGAGCGAATTACAGTAGTCTAGCCGGGAGAAGATGAAGGTGTGAATTAAAAGTTCTAGATCATAAGGAGACAGAATACATTGGCTTTTTGCAATGTTACGAAGTTGAAGAAAATAGGACTGAACAAGCTTTGTAACATGGTGGTCAGAAGTCATATGCTGGTCAAAGATGATGCACAGATTCTTGGCAGAGGGTGTGATATTCAAATGAAGTGGGCCAATAAACTGATCAACAGCAGCACTAAACTTATCAGGTCCAATTTAAAGAACTTCGGTTTTGTCGGGATTCAGGTGGAGGAAATTGGATGACATCCAGTCTTTGGTGGCGGCTAAACAATCGTGAAGGGAGGACAGTTTGTTTAGATGAATAGGTTTGGCTGAGAAATAGATCTGTGTATCGTCGGCATAGCAGTGATATGATATATCTTGAAAACGGCTGAACAACTGACCCAGAGGAAGCATATATAAAGAGAAGAGGATTGGTCTGAGGACCGACCCCTGAGGAACTCCGCACAGCAGAGGGGCTGAGGAGGACAACTTGTTATTGAGACAAACATTAAAACATCTATCAGTTAAGTATGAATGAAACCATTTCAAAGCAGTACCAGAAATACCAACACAATTTTGCAGCCTCTCAAGTAAAATGCCATGATTGATGGTGTTGAAAGCAGCTGTTAAATCCAGGAGAATAAGGATGGTATATTCGCCCTTGTCAGCGCGCATAAGAATGTCATTTGTTACTCTAAGTAAAGCAGTCTCAGTGCTATGCTTTTTATCAAAACCAGATTGAAATTTGTCAAAAAGTTTCTGTCCCTCAACCAACACCAGGAGTTGATCAGCAACATTTTATCAAGGATTTTGGATGTGAATGGTAGCTGGGAAATAGGTCTATAGTTTTATAACTGGGCTGGGTCAAGAGAAGGTCCCTTAAGGAGAGGATGACACTGGCAGATTTAAAATAGTCAGGGATGGATGTGAGTGAATGATTGATAATAGAGAGTAGGCTGGGACCCAAGACAGGAAGAACAGATTTTAGGAATCTGTTCTTGCTGTCTTTTATATGTAATGTGCAGTGTTTCCCACAGAATAACAGTGAGACTGTGGTGGGCCGGGTGGGGTGGACACAACTATGTGTGTGAGAGAGAGCGAGAGAGAGTGAGAGAGAGAGAGAGAGTTTATAAGCCCAAGTAATATGCTGGAGTGTGTGCGGGTGTGCGTGCGCACACGTGTCGGTGTCGCAAGTTATATACATTGGTTATATGTCGTTGGTAATATGCATGGCATGCCCACGTGAAACTATGGCCGGGCAAATCGATGGCCTTTACATACAGTTGCATTTAACTTTTAATGTTTAATGCAAACTTCTTCCTCCCTCCTTACTGCTGTTGCATTCGCGTACTCGTCAACTCCGACCTCCCACTGTGAGCCGCAAATTCATCCTCTAGTTGAAAGTATGATACGCGGGACTGGGAGTGAGAGATGCTTTGCTGAAGCAACGGCGCACAACACAACGTTAGAGATCTTTAATGTTATTATGAGAAGTGTAAAAAATATTTCGGTTCATTTTGAAACTGTGGCAGGGCAAATTAGATGTGGCGGGCTGCCATAGTCTAGGCTATTAATGGGAAACACTGCAGGCTGCATGCAACAGTACAGAACTGTAGACAGTAATATTGTAGCAACTAAAACGCATACACTTAGAAAACCCTGGTGTTTCAAAGCGCATAATAGTGACATCAGTTAACTGTTGCATCCCTACCCATTGTAAACCCTGAAGATCACAGAAAAAATGAATGCAAGACAGCTTTGGGTGTGTGTGTGTGTGTGTGTGTGTGTGTGTGTGTGAGAGCGAGAGCGAGAGCGAGAGAGAGAGAGAGAGAGAGAGAGAGAGAGAGCAGTGGCTCAGGCCAAGGACAAATGAGAGAAACTGGCGATCAACTCTTGCTTTGCAGGACACTCACAGAAACATAGTCCAGCTCATTATAAGAGATAGCATCTTCCACGTTGTAGGGCTTCTCTGCCGCTCCTGAGGATGAAAGCACAGGCAAAACCAAGAAATGCAACGCGGAACGCACCAATCAGGTTTACAGGGGCTGATTCAAATTGTCATTTTTTTAACAGACAATCATCAGGTTGATCACTGAATTAATTGATGCAATTTTACACAGACTTTTCACTAACAGTGGCACATCACATAAACTGCATGACAAGTATAAATAGTAATATCCAATATAGTACTTCTTTGTTTAACAGATAGTTCTTATGGCTGCATTTCATAGTTTTTGAGTCAACTTCAGTTTACACAACAAATGTCAGTGAATGAATGGCAGTTGATTTGAGTTTTCATTGTCAATTAATTTAGCAATTATTTTTTTATAAATCATTCTGTCTATAAAATGGCTTGCTTACTCTGATGACCAAGAAAGTGAAGTATTCATTTATTATTACAAGAAATAAGCAAGCAAGCAAATCTTAGCATTTGTGAAGCTGTAACCAGTAAATGTTTAGTATTTTTGCTTGGTAAAGAACTAAATGATTGCTTGATTATCAATATCATAATCAACTTATTTTCTGTTGATGGACCTAATGATTTTTCAACAAATGATGTCAGCACTGCTGTCTTGTAAAGTGAGTTCTGACTACTTGAACAGATGGTCACACGCCACTGTGAATAATAATTTTCCTTAGACGAGTCTCCTTGGTTGAGAAAACTGCTTATAGTACGCTAGCTGAGTCAATGGAGTCAGCTTTATTATAAATATATTTATATAGTTAACTTGCCGTACTAGTCTTCTTCACTGGTTTGTTATTATTGTAACAAAGGTGTTCCTGACTGTGACCCCCAATAGCACAACGAGTGTACGACCACACCATGACCTGAACTGTTCTACCTCTTGTTACTGCAGGATGAAGCCGCTGTCGCACTGTATGTTTCAGTCACTTACCCTTCCTGAGCAGGTACATGTAACAGTCTGTTAGCAGTAAGTAGAGGGGCTGCAGATCCCCTTCCATATGGCCTGTACTCATCCTCACCATCTGAGGAAACAAAGATTGGCAACATTACAGATCATGCAAAAGCTACAACAGTTCTGTTAGTTTGTGTCAGAGCATGAACAAACTGTTGCAACCACTTAAATGAGATTGTTTTTCTTCTACCTATAATTACTTCTCTCTAAATTTTCTCAATCACTATCAGTAAGTAAAATGGAAGGCAGAGTCCTCACCTTGAAGAGCTGCTCCTCGTTCTCTCTGAAAACATGAATCATGAGCAGGAGCAAGTGGTTGTTGTCCACCCTGAAATATCAACAGGAAAGATTAAATGACCATGAACCTCATGCAAAAGCAGTGCATAGGAAAAACAAATCTAAAAATGTTCTTATGTACAAGTTAAGCAAGTTTCATTAATACTCTTTTATTTCCAACTATTCCTAGCAAATTAAAATAGAAGTGCTTGGGAATACTTTTATTTCATTACACACAATCTTGTTGCGCAAAAAGCAATTTACTTAGCTATTTACATTCTGAAAACACATAATGCCTGGTGTTAATTGAGTCAGGTGTAGGATCTAATGTTTTTTCACCTCTGTCTGTCTATCTGTCACACGAAATGACCAGGTTTATTAATATGTGCACAGTACTGCAGTCTGCTGTCCTTAAATAGGTTGACTGGGGTGTTTAGACCTTACTGCAAGTGCTTCCAATTTAAGATGAAGTGTGATTTTTGCGTATAAGAACACCATCTAGGGTCCCCGCACAATTTCTGAATCTGACATTTGACTGCCTCACATTTCCATGATTCTGATAAACTAATTTGAGAAAAAATAAGAAAACATGCTTGAGGCTCAGGATGATTGAGTTATTTTGTATGAACTCCTTACCTGAACTCTGCAGGATGAGAGCTTTCTGTGGGACTGAGTTTGTCCTCTTGCAGATGCTCTTCTGCTTCCTCGCCAGTAGATTCATTCTTGACCGACACTCCTGGCTCGCCCGTCTCTTCCTTCTCTTCCGCTTCTTCCTTTTTTTTCACGGCGGACTCCTGTCTCGCCGTTGTCTCTGCTTCTCTTTCATCTTCATCGCCACCAGGAACAGCCTGCGACTGGCCATGCTCTGCAGCGTCATGGTGGCCACAACCCTTGGCAGCAGGGTCTGGACTGTGGGAGGTAAAGCAGTACAAGTCTGTTGGCGCAGGAGAGGTCGGCAGGAAGTTGGGGCTCGGGGCCAGAGGGAGACGAGATATTTCCCCTGAGGCTGGGTCGGGTGGTTCGGCCCCCGGATCCTCTCGAAAGGGCTGCTGCACTGGGGCCTGGGGACCGCTGCCTTCAATATTCTTCTCCTCTTCCTCCTCTGGTTGTTCCCAGGCGTCCCCTCCATCCAGAGTCCCATTGAGACGGTCCATGACATCGCGAAGAGGTTGACCTACACTGTCCATGGAGGTGTCCGTCATCTCTGGTAGCCGCAGGAGGCCAACTGCCCCTTCCTCCTCTCCTTCCTCCACATCCCCTGTTCCCCTCCTGCTCCTTCTCCTCAATGTCTCTACTCCATTGTCCAGCTGCTGTCCTGAAGCACAGCTTAACGTATCCAAATCCTCCCCTGACCCCTGTCCGTCCTCCACTGCCTGAAGACCATTGTCCAGTTCCACCTGCTCAGAGGAGGCAGAGTTATGGATGCTACTGCTGGAGTCTGTGGAGCCTTTCCCACGTCGTTTCTTGGCTGGTTTCCTTCGCCTGGCCATCCTGGAAGACCAGAGTGGTTAGCTGTGGTCCCTCCCTCTAAATACAAGTTGATTAACTATTCAGACAAATTGTGAGCCCAAAAAGTTGGCTGCCATCCAGATACAGTGGTCATGTTTTTATACAACAAAGCCATTGCCGAAGAACTCTGGTCATCAAGAGGCAAACTGTCTTTTCTTTACTGAGCTGTACCAATATGGGCAGAAAGCTGACATCATATTGTAATTAGTCTCTCAACCCAGACAATCTTCAAATGCTCGATAGATAAATCTATAATTCAGCCTGTTAAAATTTGAGGAGAGGAAGCTGTCATCATCCACCGGAAAAACTTTTCGTACTGGAAGAGTACTCCACCAATCACGACACAGTATACCCCTCAGAAACAACCGAGACAGCTAGCTAGCATGGACAATATGCTTACGAAACCAGGGAAAGAACACGCCAAAAGACATAAAAGATGTCTCTGCGGCGAGGAGCAACCTCTCTTGTCAAGGAATGAATTTTGCAAAGTTCTGAAATCGAAAATATCTTTTTGAATTTCCATTTCTGCTCAGTAGCTAGCGATCTAGGCTTCGACTTATTTGGTTTCGAGTAGGAGTTATTTACACATCTGCACAGGGGATACGGAAGTGAGGAAATGACCGGTATCTGCCTTATTTGGTACTCATTTTCAGTGCTTACAGTACAGACTGTTAGGCGGAAGCATTTGGAAATTGCGGGAGCCAACATGTCTGGCTTGAGAGACTATATTCTAATGAACTGATCATTAACTTGGTTTATATGTCATTGACGTAAATGTGAGAATGTACAGAATATGTACTTTAATTAATATACCATTAAGTAACATGTGTTCACGTTTATAGCCTTAATACAGTCTCAAAGGGCTTTACAAGATCAAATCTTAGGAAGAATCAAATAGAGGGGAACCCCTTGCGGGCCAGCCAGGAGAGCAACGGGTGCCAGGTGGTCAATTAGTACCTCAAATCAAATGGTCTATATATTAAATCAAATCAAAGCAACCTGCAAACTAATAACCTGTAAAGCTGTATGTCTATAAACTCAAACAAAGTGATACCTGATTTAAAAAAAACAACATAAATGAAAAATCAGCATCTATGAGTAATGGCTGAGCGCAATGGGTTAATAAAATGTTGTAGAATGTTAACTTTATCACAAAGTCAAGTGAGTGAACTTGAACATGCAGAGTTCACCATGGTGTGAAGATCACTAACTACCTGATCACTTCCAGCTCATTGCTAGTGCTCTCTGTGTCATCTCCAACGGCAACCGTGTCACGGCGGCTGGCCATGTGCACCGGTGTGACGTCAGCTGAGGTGTTGGTGGTGTTGGTATCTGAGTCCTCATTGAAGGGGTTGTGTCTGGACGTGGGGCTGTGTGGAGTAGGGGGAGCAGCTACTTTGACCGTGACTGCGGAGCCAGTGGCAGCGCCTGCACGGAGGACCACTGAGTCACTGATGACCGTTTGGGGATCCGAGCCGCTGGATCGTGGGCAGCTGGCCGGGTCAGTCAGGTCACCCTCTAATGTGATGAACAACACCAAGACGATGGGTTAACGCAAACGTAGCAGTCACACAGGTTTACCTGCTTACACCACGGAAGGCTTTTGGTAGGTTGCCTGGTCAACTAACCTGTTGAGTGACAGATAACAAAATCATCCATGTTTCTTACAATCCAGTGTTCCACTTTAGCTTTAGCACACACTATGTTGAGCAATAATAAGCTCCATGCTAACACTTAACACTATCCAAATGATTTTAGTGTCTATGTTCTCATCACTTAACAGCTATGTTGACCAATGTGACAGTATCCGAAAAATTTCCTGAATATGGTATATTCCTTCAACATCTACGCAGTTGCATGTCATGTTAGGGGCTGCAGTATAGTTATTTAGCAGGGTCAAAGCGGCATACAACAGGATGCACAAAACGCAGGCGAACAGTCAGCGGCTTTCTTTGCACAGGCCCAGGTCAAACCTTACTTCTGTAGCTCATAGAGATGGGTCATAAAGAACAAATATTCATTGCTGGGATTAGTGTCAATGTTTGTGATTTGGCTATTAGCGTACTTTTTTTTATTATTACTGAGATATAGCACTAAAATTATTTCAATAGAGTGAACAGACTGTGTGTTGCTCAAGCTGTTGCCCATTAGAATCATGAGACTCTTAGTGACAACTTTTCAGCATACCTCTACGTAAAACGTGACTGACGCTAGAGGAGTTTGGCTGAACCTAGGCCACTGCCACACATTTCCACACATGAAGAGAGGACATATGAAAAGATACACAAGACAAAAAGACTAAATACTCAAGACAGACTGAGACCAGACAGAGTGAATACTAGCTGCAATCAGACATTTAACTCTTAGTGGGTTGTTGTTCATAAGAAGGTAGAATAAGCATTAGCATCATTCCCAACATGAGGCACCCTTGCACAGCATGACAGATAACAGTTTCCTATATCCATTAAACATCGAACTGACATGTGAACAGAAGAGCTGCATTTCTTTCTAAACATACCAGTCAATCTTTTTACTGGTATGATGTATATACCTTATATATTTGGTAATTTCTTGGGTTTTTTTTTAAGTCAAAAACACCTATTGTGCATACAAGTACACTTGTCCTAATATCCATAAGTATGTTTTTAAAAAAGAATACCTTATGCAGGGTTTAGTGGTAAGCCAAAATACAAGTTCACAGGTTTTATGCAGAGTTATTCACTACTTTGGGTTGATTTCTCCTTTCAAGGCTCCATAAAAAATACCATCTCTCACAATTAGTCCACCAAAAATTCTGTTTTCACAGTAGTAAATCAGGTTATTGGCTACCTAAATAATGTAAATCAAATGTAGGTTACATAAAAATTATAAATATAACTTGATTTATTATTACTATCTATTGATATCTACTTCTTAAGATTGAGGTACTTTCATCCATGCTCTTTTGATCTTTGTTACCATCACCTCACACCAACAGCATCTCACTTCAGCTGTTTTTTGCAGGTTAAAACAATGCTAATTACAGGCTAATGTGTAACCAGAGAGGACCCAGCATGCATTGAGCACAAACTGTGAGATGGCCATGCGTGATGCTATAATGTTAGGGAGGAAGAGATGGATGGAAAGGGAGGAAGGAAGGGAGGGAGGGTGGTGGACAGAGAAAGGGGAGGGGTTAACCAATGTCCCACCTTCCCAGTCTGCACTTGGCATTGACTGCAACACGGGGAAGATGTCACCGAAATCATAATCTAAAAAAAGGAGGGATAAGATTCAACATTAGAGAGGGAAAGAGGGCACAGGAGAAAGGAGAATGAAAGACAATGGTACAAAAAAATGACATATAATACACGTGATAACAACAGATATGATGGGAGGGAAAAAATAGACAAGGGGGAACTAACATGGGGAAGGTGACTCAGTTACTTTGTGGACTGTGATGGGGAAAGCATTCACATAGAGCACTGCCATCACTCCAATGAGAGGACTACGGTTTCTCAGTTTCAACAGACACTTCCCCAATCCCATTCTCTAACCATCAGCCTTTGCATTCTGAGAGCTCCATTTGAGAAAATGCACTTTGGTATCTATGAGTCACAAGTGTCTGCTGGGATCAAGCCAACCTCCGGTTCAATATCCCATTAACTTGACATCAGCGTATGAATTAATGTCGTTGCACAGGGAGGTGCGCTTGACTGAGCAGAAACTGTTCCGATCTCAAAGCCAAAATATACAGAGCTGCATTTCCTGCAAATTCACTGAACAGGGAAATGATGTACACATGATTTAAGTGCCTTGATAGAAGCCTTTTTTTAAAAGTTCCATGTGTTTTTACACATGGAACTGATCACAGGAATCCGATGGGGATAAATACCAGGGCTCGATCCATATAGGTTTTTGCAAGCTGATACTGTTACTTTTGGACTGAAGCTGCTGATGGCTGATATTCAATATTTTTAAAGTTGACCATGTTTATACCAAAAAAAAGAATAAAGAAAAAAGAAAAGAAAACAGATACTCAGTGTTTCCACTAGAATTGAATTATTGTCTGGGTGGAAAAGCCACTTCTGCTTCTTTCTCTGTTCAACTCAAGTCTGTTTCTCCTCAACCTGACAAATTAAACACCACAGAGCACTACAATGAAATAAAATCCAGAGTGATTTTTATCTAACTAGTAAGCAATTAATGCTAAGTAAACATAGCATGTTATAATGTTGACAAGTGTGCTCAGCTTATTTTACTTTCACATACACACCTCATGTTCACAGGGACGTCTCTTGCTGGGACATTTTTTTATTCATTTTTTTATATTTGTCACTGTAATTGTCACTGTTTTATATTTGTCTAATCAGTAATGGTTGCTGCTTACAGTTTAGCAACTTCAAGCTGTCTTGTGCATCTAAAACACTCGTGTTTTGACTTTGACTGTTGGAGACTGCTTTGGCCTGCTGGAGCGCTCCCGGCAAACTGAATGTACATAAAGCTCTACAGTGAAGAGGGTGACAAAATTTTGACTACAATCAATTGGACATGATGTCAAAAACTGGGAAAATAAGGTGCAGGTTGAAAATAACTAGAGACACCATTGGATCTTGTGTCTATTAGAGCAGTGATTCTCAATGATAGCCGCGGGCGCCAACTACTGGGCCGCGAAAAACTTAACTTAACTAAACTTAACACTTAAAGTGTTAATATTTAAATGGGCCCTGGGCCACTTTGTAATCTGAAAATTGGGCCCCGAAGTCAAAAAGGTTGAGAACCCCTGTATTAGAGCATGTGCGGGAGGGCAAGGTGAGGCAATATCGGATATGGTCAAACCAATACATCAGTCCAACAAGGAGAAAACCCAAGTCACATGATCCTTTTCAAGCACTACAAGTAGAACAACTGCTGAAAAAGTAATGGGAGTGAGTGAAAAAGTAGTAAATTGCTACCTTCGCTGGAGGGAGCTATGGCGCTGTCGTCCCACTCCAGGTTGGTGGAGGTGAGGGAGGTGAAGGAGTGCAGCGACAGGCTGTCTGAGCTGGGCAGCCTCTCCTCGAAGTCCAACAGGTTCTGGGGTTTGTAGTATTCTGGCATGTAGGGGGCCACATCCAGATATGGCACATCCTGAACCAGAAGGAATCAAGAGGAATTTTACAGACAGGCTTCTAACATTTAGGAACTGAACCAATGCATTGACATTGTAATGAAATATGTACTAACCAGCTCCAGATCAAAGCGAATGAACTCCAGGCCTGACACTAGTGTGAGGAAGAGTGTGAGATGATCATGGCTGCAGACCAGTGCATTCCTGATGGAAAGGGAAAACAGGTAAATGTCATGTGTTACATGCATGTGTGTGGGGCTTATTTCTAGAATAATCGTTTAGCACTGACAAACAATCATACAAGGAATCATACAGAAGAGGCAGCGGTACCCATTTTTCCACAACCAAAAGCCTCAAAAGCCCGGAATGCAAAACAGCCACAAGACCAGGTGTGCTTTGAATGAGGCACATGGCCACTATCACAGATAAGTTCCAATGTTCACAAACTGGCTTTTATATGCCAATAGGCCCACATTTGACTGAGAGCAACAAGTACATGCCCCCTTCTCTGATGGAATGGGGCATTCTGTGAAACATGGGGAATCACAAACTTAAGTAGAAGTAGGCACAGCAGGTTCAGGGAGAGTTGGAGATGAACATCAGCACCAAGAGATGACTCACTTGAAATAATATTTCTGTAGTAAACCTTGGTTCTCCTGGAAGAGGCGCAAGTAGCTTTCTAAGGAGCTCTCACTCAATGCCAGGTATAACCACGCACGACCTACGCAGAATAGAGATACTCTGTTAAAATGCTGTCTTTTCAGTGCTCCACAGAATCAAATCTATCTGTTCTCTATTCACTCAAACATAAAAATAGGTCAAAATCATGCTAAGTAAATATATTGTAAGATTTTAAAGATCTAGAGCATCACGATTATGAAACAAGTAACCCATTAGCTTTACAATTTATCAGCATGTTACTGAGGATAAGCAACTTGAAATCAGGTCGTTTACTCAGCTATCACAGTATGCATGTTAAAAGACAGTTGGACAGTGCTGAGTGAGGATATAATCTGTGTGTGTGAGAGTAATGGGTGTGCTCTCACTTCGACCAAGGTTGGTTGCGATGTGCTGGAGCTCATCTATCTGTCGGACGGCCTCTCTCCTGGTGAAGTGGAGGACCAGCACCCAGTAGCCTGAGGAGATGTCCTGCAGCCTGTAACGGAGGAAACAGTCAGTAACGTCAGGCACAAGCAGACCTGAGAGCCACAGTGAGCTGGGTGACCGCTTTTCAACAGAGCATCCAGGTTTAGGCGTTCAGCAAGCACCCACCCTGCTGAAGTGTAGAAGCAAGACATTGAACCTGACCATTTCCCTACAGGGATCAAGTATCACATATATTCAGTGTTTGTATTCAGTCAATGTACATGTGCTAGTATGTTTTAGAATGATTAGAATATATTCAGAGACCATGGGGGGGTGTGCTGCAATGTGAGCATTAACAGGCTTCTTCGCTTTAGCTGGCTTGACGAAATGTGACAACCTCAATCAGGCTTAATCAGTAACATGCCGGTGATTATCAACTTGCTTAGTGAACACAGGCTTTGTGAATCAGGCTCTGTGCACACTCCGATAAAAAGGGGGTGTTGTCTGCAATGATGAGCCTATAGTGATAACCTACAAAAGGACAAGGTGAGCCCCATATTTCATGCCAGAGGAACAAAACAATCTTTAAAGGTTAAGAATAATTTAAACATATTGCATATTTGTAGCTAAAAGAGACACTGCTGCTGCAGCCAAGACCAGAGAAGAAAGAAAATTTCAAATCTTGTCCCAAGTGATGCATTTTACCTTAACAGTCACTGCACTCTCACAAATGCCCTACAGCTTATTTATAAGGCGAAAACTGCATATTGTAGAGCCCTTAAGACTGGTGGGACAAACCACTTGACTATACCTCAGCTCACATAACATTGTTATTTCCTTTGCTGAGAATCAATATCTTTCAAAAAGAACAATGGGAAAAGACAGCACATTTTGTTGGACTCTACAACCTTCTTGAAATAAGTGACTATCCACAAACCTATGTCAGTTGCATCCTCCATACTGATGCCACCATTTTCCACAGGCTGTAACTGTCTAAGGGTGGCGCTTTTATGTTTTAAGCGCTAAGCAGGAACATAACTTTCCCTGTAGCGGGTTAGCATGGTGATCAAGCTGGGTTCAAAGTAAGCCACTGTTGTGGCATAGCAAACCAACTTAAACCTAAATTTACCCAGCTAACTCCATAATCTTGCTTCGTAATGCAGCCACCAGGAGCCTCAATCAAGAGCCGGTTCCAGTTGAGAACCGATTCCAAATTGTCCCATCATCGAAATTGTATGCCTCCAAGCTTATAAATCCCTTTCATCGATGCCTGCAAGTTTTTCTGACAGTTGCATGCTGCAAATTACATCCTTTTAAGAAAAGAGCATTGTAATTTATTTGAACATGTTCAGATGTCATTAGGCAGACATGGTGGTCACACACTGAGGTTGTGTGTAGTTGCTGATCTTGCTGTAACCTACACTAAAGGCACTGACCTGTACCCTCTACACTGTGTTCAGACTCAGAGATAATAAAACTGTTGCACTGGCGCTGAAAAACTTGTGGAGGCCTACTTTTTTTCCACACAGAAAACTGATGAGGAATCAATAATGGAACTGACAAAGAATCGGACCGATAAGCAGAATTGATAATGACATGGGTATCAATAAGATCTTATCAATTTATCAATCAATAAACTCTTATAAACTGCTGGACACATTTTGGACATGCAGTAGAGGTGACTCGAAGGGCAAAGCAGTGAAATAAAGCAAAATATTCTAATGACATTCCAATCAGCTCTTTATACTCCAAATTACAGACGTCTAGCAATAATATCCCAGAGGATCATTCAGGCCTTCGTGAATTATTTGTTGCTTTAGTCTGAAAGCTGTTCAGTTTGGCTGAAAACCCTATTTGCAAGGAACTTTCAGTGGTGTTTCCCAATTAACTGCAACAAATTCAGTGTATTAAGCAACTAAAGTGGGATTGCCACAGGGTTAGAAAAGGTCTTGCAACATGATGTGTAAGCGTTATTATGATGGCAGGGTTTCCCATTAATAGCCTAGACTATGGCGGCCCGCCACAGTTTCAAAATGAACCGAAATATTTTTTACACTTCTCATAATAACATTAAAGATCTCTAACGTTGTGTTGTGCGCCGTTGCTTCAGCAAAGCATCTCTCACTCCCAGTCCCGCGTTCCAGCTCTATACTTACCATTTTGTCAAATAAAGACAACAGAATGGCAAGCATTATTTGTATCATGTCTATATTCACAGATAGTTTTTCAGCAGTCATTAATGTTAACTCTGGGACATTGTGAGACTTGTTCACATGTGCAAAATAAGAGGTTGGTTGGGATTTATTAAGAACAATTATATTAGTTTTTGTTGTATGTCCTTTTCCTCTAAGGAGACTATACTGTTTTTTTTTTAACAAAATGAAATTGAGGTTAGCTTCTTACCCATACAGCAAAGCATGGTCCAGGTGCTCACAGAGTCGCTGCAGGACCCGGTCGTGATTACGGATGGCTGGGGTCTCATCTTCACAGGCCGCAAAGTAACTCTGCAGCTGTGGAGAGACAGGATTTCAGACTGGTGTCTCACTTGGAGCCTTTTCTTGTATCCTCTGTGTACCTGGAACCAACTGCAATTCACCCCAAAGCTGGGTGCTTTGGCTGCATCCCAAGAATCCAATTAAGAAAGTCAGCGTGTGAACTTTAATTATTTGATGACTGTACACTTTTGAAATGGTTTGTTCTCATGTATATGAACTATCTGGCACGCTTAACAATAGTGGATCCTGTCTATCAATGCATTTTCCCAAAAGGTGGTGGACAATAAGACAACATTATTTCCTGTAATTCACAATGTAGGTAACTCCCCAGCAACAAGGGGCCCATTGCTACTGTGTTATGATGAAACACTGGGGTGAACAAAGAACTAGTATGAACCAGTTGTAAAGTGTGCGAAAAACTTCCATGCAAAAAGACAGGAAATTCATCTCCAGTATTAACAACACCACGTGACCAAGCAATGTTTATCTGAGGTAAACACTATAAGCTTTGCGGAAAATGTGGTACATATTACTTCATAAGCAGTTTCAAAGTCCAAATGTTGTTATTACACTAAACTGAATTAATAAGAGTTTATAGTCACACCTTATGAGACCACTTTCAGGGGTTAAAGAGCAATACTTGGGCTTCACTGCACAGAAACAGGGTTTCCTAATGCAATCGCCTGATTATCATGTGACTTTGGGAATAGGAAGGAGAATGTTTTAGGCAGGGGAAGACAGGGAGGTCCATGGTTAATATGATAAAGGCACATGGTTATGCCAAGTGAATGAATGCAAACACTGCAAACAAGAGAGACAGCTAGCGATGTTGTCTGTCGGTTTATTAGGTAGTTTTATAACAGTAGCATGGCTAAGTTACACACAAACCCCAAAATGACCAAACTTAAATGGGAATTCGGAGTAAAACAGTATTAGCCAACTTCTGTTTTAATAATTCCTGCACTTACCGCAGCACACAGATGGCATGTATGTTTACAACGCATGCCGCAGCAAGGAACATGGGGGCTTGATGCCACCATTGTTCGTTATTGTCACAAAAGGATCCCAAAACATGACAAGCTAGACCTGGCCACTATAAAGCAAGAGGACCGACTGAGGAGAAGACTATGAGATAGGCTTGTTGATGATATCATTATGGACAAGGCCCCTAGCTTCACCCTTGACATACTGCGAGCTAACTGGGATTGTGGACATGTTGTGCTCCCCCTTCACTTGACTTAGAAGTTGCCCTTGTTTGACAGAAAAAAAGATTATTCTAAATTATAACACGTAAAGATCATAAACTAGCTAACTAGATCATATGTGCGCAGCAACGAGTAGAGCTTACCTTCTTGACAGACAAGGAGATGTTCTCTAATATGCGGTCCTTGACTTTGAGTTGATCCATCACTGGTCTATTGGCAGCTTGCAGCAGGCTGTCAGCTGACTTCCAGAGCAAAGCTGTTGTTGTTCTGCTAACGCTAACGTCACTAGCTAGCGTTAGCTCAACCTCCAGTAGAGATTATTTATAAACAACATTGGTTGTCTTCTAAATAACGCAAAACCACACAGCGCTAGCAATACACGTAGCTGATAACAAATGTCAAGCGACTTAGGAGTGATGCAAGACTTTACCTTATGTTAGCCTGCCGAGTTTGTACTGAAGCTAACAACGGCTAGCAGGTTTTTGGTTTTCAACTTGCGTTAGTTTTTCAGCCGCGACTTCCTTTCGCAAATGTTGAGTTTCGCTACACAGGTTAACCCTAGTGAATTACGCGTAGTTACCCATTTAAGTCTTTACTGGCAAAATCCCCAAAACAGTTCACGGTTAATGTTAGTTTCATTTGCTAGCTTGTCTTGAACTCCCAGCCAGCGGATTACGTCACTTCTAGCCCCGATACGTTACTTGAATGGAAAGAGTGAACGGCAAAGTCAAACCCCCGACAATTTAATGTTTTTTGGGAATATAATGTCTTAAGGCATTTTTGGAGACCATACTGTCCACTCTTAAATTCGGCATGCATGCATTATTTCTAGCAACACTCATTTCAGTAAAATTGCAACTTTTCGGTTCACCTGATATTCTCAAGCATCTTCCAGACGACTGACGAGCGATGTAAACCAGTTTCAGAGACTGAAATTTTACTGAGATGGCGTTGCACAGTGGCTCGGGTTGTAAGCCGAATCGGCCAGTAGATCCTTGTGGTTTGTTAGAGTTGTTCTGAGGGGTGTGTGTATGCCGATAGGCAAGTCAGCTTTACCCTTGTTTGTGGTGACGACCTCCAGTATACATTAGTCGGCTGGTCCAAAAGTCTGTCGCCGCCAGCCTGCTGACATCATTGCTGTCAGTCAGAACATGTCCTGCAGCAATGCACGTTTGGAAAGTAACATGAAAGTTTCCATTTACATTAGTTTGCATGTCATGTGAACAGGGAAGCTTACATGGAGTGGAATGTCAATCTTTTATTGCAATTTAGGATCAATCCAACTTTTGTTGCAAACACATTACATTCCTATCAACAGAAACAAATTTTTACCAGTCAGTATAATATTCAGTGCATGTAGTTACCACAATCCAACTTTCCTGATCCTCAAAATATGGGATTAAGTTTAATTTGGAATTATGAGATGTTCCATACAAATGCTCCACTGGATAACCATATCAGGTAAAGCAACTTCATACAAATCCTGACTGAGTTCAGAACATGTACAGGCTTTTTGAGTGATTTTATTCACAAGAACGGCATTTCTTTATAAAGCACAAAAAGCTCCAAACAACGTCATGTCATAGCTTAGTGCCCCTGTTGGCCGCCAATCCCCCGATTATTTGAATACCCCAATAACTCAACCAAAAACAATGTTTTGACAGAGGATTGCAGTCCAAGTCTCTGCCACAACAGTCAAGCCACCAAGGCCTTCAATTTCAAGTCGTCACCACAAAAGGCCAAATTTATAATCTTTTTCCCCCATCTCCTTTGCTTCTCTGCCTTAATCTGACTTCTCCTTCTCTTTCATGTGCAGGAAGACAATGCTGAAAACAAAGAGTCCTGCCATCATGGAGAAGACACTGGCATAGTATGGGAAGGCAGAGGGGATGAAACGCTCATACTGAGTGTGCTGCAGTGGACGCACCGACACCTATGGCAAAGGAAAACAAAGTTGTAAAAGTCATCAGAGCGTTACTGTTTAAAGAAAACTCCAACATTTTGTGGAAAATACCCTTTTTCCGACTTACTCAGACAATATGTTCGATACCATTTTCACCTGTGTACGTCCACTGGTTCAGTTCCTATGGGTGGCATGTCGTGTCAGCTTAGCATAAAGACTTGAAGTCTACAGGATTACAGGGTCATTAGTCTAGCTCTGTCAAAGTGAAAAAACCTTACAGCAACTCTGAATGTGTCTTTTTTTACACCATGTATCATGTATTTGAAATACACGGTCTTGCAAAAAAAAAAAAAACAT
>OMKZ01020765.1:3118-22343 GCA_900302535.1 Neoniphon sammara | reverse complement strand
CCCCCTCCTCTCACCACCTGAGGTCCAGAGGCCCCAGCTCGGACAGTGAAGCAGACAAACTCCCAACACCACCCAGGGAAGCAGGTAAGAAATACTTAGACTTGTTATGTGTACATGTAGTATTCAGAGATTCAGATTAGATTCAATATATTGACTTTTTGCACATTTTGTGTAGCTTTTAACTTATTTCAAAATGTATTTATTGGGGTATTTTAGTTCTATGCCAAGCACTCTTATCTAAATGAAGACATAAATTTATGTCAAAGCAAAATTCAAGGTATACTATGTGGATTTATCATGCTTTAGTACCATCTAGTGTCTATAACTCTGCGTCTGTATACAGACTCAAGTGGTCGGAAGTTATAAGCTAAATAACTAGTATTTAATTTATCATAGTTAATTGGAGGCAATACTTCTACACAACACAAGTTAGGCTGACACATAAGGTTCGAATGTTTAAAGGAGCTACACTCAGTATTAGATCAAGCAACAGCCATAGAAAACAAGGAATAGAAGGCAAACAAGATACACTTTATGATACAAGTATGATGAGAGCAAAGGAGAAAAACAAAACAAACAGGCCAAACCGGTGCGGCTGTTTGAAAGCTGTTAAACTCAGCAGCCATCAAGGTAACTGGCTTGACTGGTATTGATCACCTACACTCATGAACCATAGCTGCTGTGTCATTTGTACATTTGAGCAAGTAAATAATTACATATTGTACCTTTTTAAAATAACAAAACAGTTTTGCATATGCATTAAAACACCATTGCTTTGCTTGGGGCTGCACCAACAATATTACCTCAACATTTTTTAACTGTTATTCATATATGAGATTGTATTTAGTGCCAAAAAAAAAAAAAAAAAAAAAACAGAAAAAGCTGGAACCAGGTCCCTTCAGTGGATCTTAATGAAACTCAGCGGGAGTGTGAAGGCTTGACTCTCCATCAGAATACTTAAGCACTGTATGTGATATATTGTTCATTCATGGATGACTTTCAAGACCGGTTCTTGAAGTTAAAAAGAAAAGATAAATCATCTCTTTGCAATCACTATAATCGAAAGTGCAGAAGGTACAGTTTCAGTGGGGTTTTTCACAGTCAGTGTTCACTTGGAAGCCGACGGATAAATTGGACAGGAAAAACTCGTAAATATTTCAGATTATTTTCCCCAACTGTGATGGGAAGGTGATGATTTATATTTTCTCTGAAACGTCAATAACAGGTATTGAGTGTCATCCATAAGTCAACCATAAATATATCCCATACTACACTCAAGTATTCTGATGGAGAGTCTAGGCCACAACTTTAAATCCCAATAAGTCTCACTGAGATCTTGACATGGGACCAGGGTATGTCAAGAAAAACACATGAAAAAAAAAAAAAAGTTTAAAAAGGAGACATTGTTCACCACCACTAAATACAGTCTAAATATGACATGAGTAACAGATAGAAATGTTGTGCAAATTTTTGCGAGTCTGGCAGCTTAGCCCAAACCAAGCATTGGTGTTAATACTTAGGCAAGCTCAGATTCTGTTATTTCAATATTATGCTTTCACATAAATGTCTTCAGATTTGTTTTCGCTTTGATAAGATAGAGTGCTTTGCGGAGAAATTGCCCTGAAAATCCCAAATAAATTCTTTTTGAAATAACTTGATAGCATGACAGCGTGCCAAAAATGAAGCGGTCTGAATGTTTTTGCAAGGTGCTGTATGTATGTTGGTGGAATTGTTGTCATTCTTTAAGATTAGTGGAAATTGTTAATCGTAGACAGTTTCTGTTCAGGACTCTATTGAGGATTTTGTGTTTGTGTTTCCACTAGGCCTAGCAAATGGAAAGCACATTTCTGAAGACCACCACGATGACCAAAAACTAAAGTGAGTATCCAGAAGGTGCATTATCTCTGAAATTCTTTGGCATTAAACTGAAGTTAAACCTTAATCATCGTCTGTGTGTTGACAGCTGTAGTGTCTCTCCACCCAAACGCAGTCGGGGAAAGCCTGCTCTGGCTAAAGTCCCCAACAGTGAGAACGGAGACATCTCTGGCTCTGGTGTGTATTATCATAAGGAGGCAATCCAAATACATTGAAATGCCTTTGGATATTTTTTTCTGCAAGTTTACCGTCATTGTTTGATGAGTAATGAGAGATTCTGCAAGTGAGACAAGAAGAGTTAACAGTTGTGATATAGTTCAGTTAAATGTCAGATTCACAAATGCAGTCTAATTGGATGTCTTGGCATTGTTTTTCCTGCACACAGGGAGGACAATGCTTCTGTCTTTAGACAGTGAAACAGAGCTCACGCCTCTTGACCTGGTTTGGGCCAAATGCCGAGGATATCCGTCGTACCCAGCAATGGTGAGAATGAATTTGTACTTGCAGCTTATGGTGTGTATAATTTTTGTTTGGCTTATAGAACTGAGTCTCTTATAGATTATTTTGTATTTGGTGGACTGTTTTTTTATTTGTTTAATTGTATTAATGTTATTTTAAAACTCAATAAGTTATTATTATCATTAGAAGCTTAAATTCATTGAAATTCCTGACTAAAAACTTGGGAGTTGCTAGAACTAAAACTGACAACATAGTTGGAAACTGGAGCCGTTGTGTCTTTGAACACTGCCAAATATTATTCATATAGCCCATGGAAGGTCTGTCTGCGGGATTCTGCAAGCAGGAGCGGGACAAACATTTTAGAGTACGTGCAGGCAGTATAATGAAGGCTGAAAGGACAATGCTACTAATGAGAGATGGCTTTTATTCTGTTTAGTTAATAGGCCATTTTGCGGGATTCTTCCATAGGTTTTTGGTCCCACTTTGGTCTCAGCCTTTCAGAATTAGTCCTACAGTAGTGCATTCCTGTGTCTCAGAGTTTACATGAACAGAAAGGCCTGCTTGTATCTCATTTGAAGCAATCTCTTTTTTAATGTACTGTAAATGACAAAATATGTTCCTACAGATTGTTGACCCAGACATGCCTCAGGAGGGCCTTCTTCACAACGGCATCCCCATCCCAGTGCCCCCTGTGGAGGTGCTCAAACTGGGCGAGTGGAGACAAGCGGAAGCAAGCAAGAAGCTCTTCTTGGTGCTCTTCTTTGACACCAAAAGGACTTGGTAAGACTCAGGATGACTCTGAATATTAAAGCAGGGAGGTTCACTGCCTGACATCTGTCACTTTCACATTTGTCCGTCTTGCCTTTCAGGCAGTGGCTCCCTCGGGACAAACTGCTGCCACTAGGGATGGACGACACTGTAGACAAACTGCGCCTAATGGAGGGCAAGAAACCCAGCGTTCGCAAGTCTGTGCACACGGCGTACGACCGGGCCATGGTGCACTTAAACCACGTGAGAGGAAACTTAAACTTCACCCCCTCCAATTTTATATGAATAATTTTAATTTCCTAAAACAGGTTGCCTGGTTTGATGGATAGAAGCTTAGTGAAGGTGAAGCGCCTGAATACGTGGGAAAATAAAACTATGATCTCCATTTCAGCAGTTCAGCCTTTATTGGTATTTGACTATTTTGGGCATAAAATTGTCTTCTTTTTTTTTTAAATGGAGGGAAAAAAGTAACTGCTTGAAGAGATTTTTTAGATAAATTTTCGATCATTCATGTGATTTTTTTTCTTTCTTTTTTACACAACCACTATGTGTTAATGAAGTTTGTTTGAGGCCAAAGTGAATCAAGACTTTTGTGTGGGAAATGTGTAAATAGTTAATCCTCAAAGGGACTGTCTTGATTCAGAGCATATTCAGATTGTATTTGCCATTGAAATGTCACTGCTTTCTTATTGAGTGGTAAAGTCCCACTTAGTGCACACGTCATATCCGGACCCTTCTTTTAAGAAAGTTATGTTTAGGCAGCTACGGACAAAAATTACTGTCTTTCTAAGTTCACCTTCAGGTGTTCCTTAAAATATACAAAATGGTGCTTATGAAAAAATTACACGATTATTTAAAAGACACGCCTTTCATTCACAGGCTCCACTGCATCAAGTTACCTGCTGTCTAGTCTGTTAGTTCACTAATATGATTGCTGCTTTCCATTAAAAAAGCAAACTATTTTAATGTAGAAGACCATCAAACCTGCTAGAGGCACGATTGACATTAAATTTAAAACCAAGTGAGAGTGTAAAACTGGTGCCCGTTTATCTTGCCAGAATGTCCTGTGCACTTTACGTTGAACCCTTTTATTTATTTATTTTTCCCATATGTAAGGCATTTCTGACAATGGTTGTTATAAGGGAAGCGTTAAAGGACACTTGTAAAAATTTTACCCCATTTACTGCCAGTGCAAACATTCTTGAAATTTCAGTCCAGCTATGACTTGGCATGGGTGAGGCTTCAGAACTCTTTACTTATTTTTCCATATTGTGAAACTGTTTTTGTATTATTATTATTATTATTATTATTATTATTATTATTATATGAGAATGTTGGAGTACTTTGTGCAGCTACTTGGTGAAACAGATGTAAAGTCTCTACAAAGAAGGGGATGCTGATTATTTTTGGTCATGAGAGAGTTTATTGCAATCACTCGAAAACACTTGCAAATGTTTGCAAATCTGGCTGTAATGACTTGAAAAGCACAATCGGTCTGTTTAGAGAGAGAAAAAAAAACTTGTAGAAGTGATGAATCCTGGAGCCATATGTGTGGCAAAAACCTTATGTGTGTGTATATATACAAACTCAGTTTAGTAAATGTGCATGTGTATAGTTTTGTAAATATGTAAATGTATGTTTATATTGGCTTACATGAAGTAATTTAAGGAATGCAAAAATCTAATTTAGATTTTAATTTATATTGTGTGACAGTTGAAAGAGTGTTATTTAAAAAGTAAATATTGAAAAGATTTATGTATGATGCTCAGTAGCTCTTTGTAATAGTGAAGGTACCTACCGAAACGTCAGACCATATTCCCTAGCAGTCAGTTGGCACAAAACCCTAGTTCTGTAGGCATGAGTGCACTAGCCTACTAGACTTTTGTTTTTTCTTGGGTGGCACGGGAGATTTTTGATCTTGTTATTTGAATTGTACTGCAAGATCTATAATCTGCCTGAGACAATATTTTCTCACACAAGAATAAATACTGTTTGAAAGGACTAGCTGTGTGATGGTGTCTATTAACTTGCAGCCGTGCCCATGGGAGGGTTCATCACTGCTTTGTTCAAACCAACAGAACCTGATCCAAAGATACCGAAGATATGCCCTCGTGAATCACAGTGAAATGTGTATAAATGATGCACAAGTATATATTTTATATCTGATGTAGTGGTGCAGCCTTGAAACAATGGCATTTTGGGTTTGAATATTTCACTAAATATAAGTGTGATGTAGCTTCAGTGAACTGTTGAAACCAGCAGATACTGAATTTTTTTTTCTAACTTTGAAGCTAGTTAAGGGGAAATTAAAGGGAAAGTCAGAGTTCAGGGGTTAAATATATTTTAACAATCAATTTGCAGCCCCACAAATTATCAATCCACAGCGTGTGAGTTTATCTTAGGTTAAGAAAGTAAAGTAGCCTTAGTTTTGTAAGAAGGACCATAAATGAAAATCATGAATTGGGTTTGTATCATTTTAAGGCTATGGTTGTGTTGCACTGTGTAAAGCCATAGAGAAACTGTCCTGTACCTGGAGGGTCATCAGGTTCAGTGTCAGTGATAGTTGTGTGTGTCCTGTTGCAGTGTTATTGAGAAACACACTGGAGCTCCAATGGTTCACTAAAGAGATAAGTCACTGAATAACAGCACCAACTAAATGTCATTTTCTGGCAATTATTAAACATATACTTTCATGATGCCCTCTACAACTAACTCCACTTTTTCTGCATGTAAATTATGACAACTGTAGATTTGTGTAACCTGGGGTTTATTTCATAATACTGTGGACACATTTTCTCTTAAGACTTGTATTGATAGGAAATTCCTCATTACACAAGGATGAGGCTATTATTTATATACATAGCTACAAAACTATTACCCGAAAAGAAGAGGCCTCAAAGCTCTCACTACTGTAGGTGTCAAATGATAATCTTGCTGTCAGTACCTGGAGGAAACACATTTTCATGAGATTAATGGCAAGTCCTTAGCCAAATGATCTCTGGATACTCCAAGAATTTGGCTCCTAGCAATGAAGACAATAACAAAGACAGTAATGATCATGTAAATTGATCACACCAGATCTTTCAGGGTGAAGATCACTATTTACGTTGTACTCTGCACAAAAACTAACATGGATAAGGGCCGATCAGGAGTAGAAACATGAGTGGACTGAAACAATACAGTGTAATCAAATCCTTCCTGTTCCAGTCGTCATGAAGCCCCAAAACAAAACAACATGCTTGCATTTCTTCTTCATCCCAATTTGAAGCTTTGAGATGTTTTTGTGTAATGGAAAAAGAAAAAATCAAATCTAAGAGATCCACTCTGAGAAAAGGTAGTTAAAGTTCATTTTTCACACCTTGTCTTACACAAGAAAGTGTCAACAAACAAAACAACAAAAAAACTTTCAATAATTATTATTACCATATGTAACTGGTGAATGTGAACTGTCTTTGATGTGGTACATTCACTGTCTGAGGAAAATTCCTCACCCTAGTTGCAGTAATAAAACAATATAAAAACATTTAAATATTATTGCAATGATATTTGACAATTCTACCACAGTTCAATTTTAAAATGTACTAATTTTATAACGCTGTTTTATCCCTGACTGTATCTGACTGAAAGCAGTGATGCAATGACATGCTTTCTTGTTAAGGTAAAGAAATAATACTAATTTCAAAAGAGACCATTCCTTCTTAAATAGTGTAAAACTTAGTGTTTGAGTCCAGTAGTCAAAGTCTGTTAAGTCCAACAAGCATCAGCAGAGTGTTCCAAATACCTTGTACCCAGTGTGCAAACTATTGTTGGTAGAGGAGGGTGGAGCCACAATAAGTAGCACCCGGTGGGTCCTATAGCAGAGATAAGAAGCCATTATCTGTGGAGTCAGGCTGGTCAGATTTTCCTCCACGAGAGCTCTTGCTGGGGTTTGGAGTGGTTGAATATTTTGGGGGGTATCTGATGAAGAGACGGTCCTCCTCCTTTTTGATCCACCTTAGAAGCTTAGTGATGGCGGTGATGGCGCAGGCCTTGGTCACAAGGGGACTGAAGCAGGTATACAGCTCGAATTTGCTTGTGACCTACAGCGGACAGAAGAACGATCAATTTAGGTTAAGACATGAAGTGTGCTCCTCATTTACATCAAAAGCATGTGCAACATTTTTAGTTGTCTGGGTGGTTTTGCTGTTTGCTGGTGTTCTTCAGCAGGAAATAGTTTCCTTTGGATTATGCTTGAGTGCCACAAAACAATACCCATCCCCTCCCATTGTAGCCCGGAAGCCCGAGGCAGGCTGGAAACCTCACCAAATCAAACAGAAACTATATGGACGGATAGACTGCACCTTTGAACTAGTGAACTATTCCCTTTAAATTTATTGAGACATGCCAGTGTGAAGGATAGTTCATCTAGAGACACAGACAGTGGCCAGGTGATATACATAGCATCACCTGTTAGTGCCTCCCTAAAGGCAGCAGCTACATACCCAAGCTAGCAGCGTTTCCCTCTCGGCCACATGGTAAATGAGCTTGAGCGGCCGGGAAGTGCTGTGTATGCGGCTGTGCATATAGCGATACAAGTCCAGCAGTCTCATCTTCTCCTCCTCGCTGCTGTATGGAGCCTCCATCTCCGGGCTAGATGCAGCAACAAATCATAAAGGTTCAGCAAGCCCACAAAGTTTTCATATAAAACGGCAGTAGAGTGACATGCAGAGACATAGGGGGCTCTCGTACTGAAAAGTTGGGACATAACAGCTGGGAATGGTGAGGAGATAGAATTGCACAGAGAGGGGTCCAACCAACAAGACAGTGCTTCCAACATAATTTGATTTAAATCAAGGCTTGGCTTGGTAGCTAGCTAATGTAATAGGACACCTAATGCTTTCTATTCAGCTCAGTGAGAGATAAGTGAGGTAAATTGGATTCCAGTGGATAACAATCTGGTTAGATTCACAACAAAAGTCATACATTTTGTACTGCTCCGTGCCTCTGTAACCGGTAAGCTTGTTTCAGGATCCCTCATATTCTTGAGTTACCAATATAACAGAGAACACTTTTCAATTTGACTTCACTCCATAACTTTGACAATAACCTGGAGAGGAAGTAAATAGAATCATATTGTGAAAGTGCTAAGCAATTGCACCTTATTCCTCACCAGTCCATATCTCCCCCAGAAAAGCTGAAAGAGAAATTGTGTTTAAATTCAGGCTCTGTGTAGCCTTGTGGTTGTGAGTTGGAAGGACAACAACAAATCCACCAACACAACACGTACCTTGTGAACTGGGTGAGCTGGCGGAAGTTGTCTGGCACGTCAAAGGGCTTGTACATGAAGTGTCTGAGGTCGGAGACGCCCACCTGGCTCACGCTGTACGACTGGGCTTTTGCGATGAGACTCAGGGAGTTCTGAGCCGCCATGCCCTCCTCTATCCTCCTCTTGCACTCGGCCACAGCGTAGAAGGCCTCCTTGTCTGTTGAGAGCAGCAGCAAGCAAACAGTGCAGTCTGGAGGGTCCAGGTAGGAAATGTAAGCATAAAAGTAACAGTCCGGGTTAAAGAGCGGGAGGCAGATGGGAGTCCAGATCTCCCCGGCCTGGAAGGCGGAGGAGGCTCCGATGAGGTTGAGCAGGAGGTGGACGTCTGCGGGCTCCAGCCTGGCGTCCTCGATGACAGTCTTTTCTTGGACGATGGTGAGCAGCTGGTTCTTGGCAATAAGGATGGAGAAAACCAGGTTAGGGGTGATGGCCTTTTGCAGGATCTGGCTGAGGGAGTCCCTGAGAGAAGAGGCCAGGGGCAAGCAGTGCACCGCTGCCAGCAGGAAGCTGGGGTCAGAGTCCACCAGGTTGAGAAGGCCGTCCAGGATCTTCTCAGAGCCCGCCAGTAACCTCCTTAGGTCGTAGTTTTTCTTGTGTTCAAAGATACGGGCGATGCTGGCCTGGGTGAGCATGCTGATGATCTGATAGTAGACGTACAGGAGTTCGCCACGCAGCTGCTGCTCAGACTGACGGCTGCTGGACACACACACCAGCACCAGGGGCCCCTTCTGCAAGAACACCACTGTGTGCTTCTCTGATGGAAGGAAAAAGGGAAGACACAAGCAAAACATGTTATTACCAAGCTGAAAAAAATGTCACGAAACAATCGGCATACAGAATGTTTGTCAGACCCTTAACTTGCCACAGTTCTCACCTGAATAGACAGAGCGGATGATGTTGTCTCCACTCTGGACAAAAGACACCAGCGCCATCATGACTCCCATGGTAGAAGAAAGGGCCTCTTCACTGCCATAGCGGGAGTAGATGGGCTTGCCCGCTTCACTTAGCACAAACACATGCTTCCTATGCTGCCGCCAGCTCTCTGCAGTCACGTCCTCGTCACGGTGGGACACAAACGCAGGAGCCTCCAGGGTGCCTGTCTCCAACAAGGGAGATGACCTCCCCTTCACACCTACACCTTGCTCTTCCAGTTTGCCCCTGGCCAACATTGTAACAACAAACTCCCCAGAGTCATCTTGGCCATTGCTAATGTCAGCCTCTTCTGTTACTCTATCGGCTGGCTGGGTATACACACTGTTCTGACATTCAAAGGTTCCTGACTTCTCCGTCTCTAGCTCTGTAACCTGATTTAGTTGGGGCTCTAGATCCAGACTCTGCTCCCCTGCTGGAGCGTCCGACAGCACTGATGGCACAGGGTCCTCTTTGTTAACAATGGTATTGTCATTTATCTCCACTGGGTCTGCATGTTCAGGAAACATGTGATTCCCCAACAGGGAGAGAGACGTTGCCAGGGTGTCGGCTATAATAAAAGATGGAAATGAAAACAGGTGAGTTGAGCAAAGCTTAGAGTTTTAATAAAATGTTATATCACTTATCAACATAATTATTTTTTTACCAGTTGGTATGGAGCTTTCAGAGGGTGGATCATGAATCTTCACTCCCTCTGCCTCTCCTCTTTGTTGATTTTCTCTCTCCATGTTGTCATCCCAGTTACTAGAGATAGAAGAGTCATTAACAAACAAAATTCCCAACCAGTTCCTTGATGGCTAATGCCTTTCATTGTCAGTCATACTGTCACATTAACGAGCCACCGTCATAATTACTGCTACTGGCCTCCTGATTCCTGAAAGACCATGCATCAAAGTGTCTATTAATAAGAGTACTGATGCTGGATCAGTGGTCAGGTCACATGATATCAGAGGCAAACTGGTCTCAGAGAAAAATCCCAACTCCAAGATACTGGGCAGACTCTGGAAATTGTAGTTTCAACTATCTACAGTGAGGTAGCCTGGTTAGTGTTTTGGTCTAGTGAAACTTGTATCGGATAGATAACGACTGTTAACACAACACAACACTAAACAGACAAACGAAAGTAGTTGTCCGCCGGAGCTAAGCAGCTAACGTTTAAGTGACTAACGTTAGATTACTTACAAGGCTTATGTTAGCTTGACTGCTAGCTGGCATGTCAGCAAGTAGTTTTCTATTCTGATCAAGCTTGATTGTAAACACCGATTTTACTCAGTAGTTGTTGGCTGTAGCTAAAATGCTAACACTGCCAGCTAGCAGCGACACAGATCAATTTCATGGCCTTGGCTTGGCCATGCGAACAGTCGTGGATAACTAAAATTGTCAGGTAAGGCGAAGAGTCAAACTTACGATTTACTGCACCGTCGAAACGCCGAGGGAATACCTAATTTGCTACATAAACTTTCATCAGCAGCCAAGTTGCAAACAAGCTGTCAAGATGAGAGGCAGAAAACAAATTTTCATCTTACCACAGCAGACATCCGGAATCCCTGACGACAAGTCCAGATGGCCAATCAGGTGGCTCGATAGCTACACGTAATCCCGCCCTTCTGGGTACGTTCCAGACAGCACAGTGATATATCATTCTGAAATATATACACATTTTTAAACGCATCAACCAATAATTGTTGTTTTTTGTTGAGATGCTTAAATTAGTTTATTACACATTGTCACTATGGCGTTATCGCTTCTTATATCAAAGCGATAATCACATGTGACCACCTGCTACGTGACTACGGCATTTTCTTGCAGTAGTACTTACTGCTGGTGCTACACTTAATTGGAAAATGTACAAATGGCAACAATCGAGACGAATGGCGCGTAGTAATTATGAAATATGTTAATTACAGCATAAATGCAACACCATCATTGTATTATTGGTCCGGGGCTCTTTATCCTAGCGTTGCGAATAGAGATAACGTTAACTGGGCTGCGCGCTGCGTGCATTCAGGCTGATTCCCCACAACCATGCAAACCTGCGCTGTAAATGGCGAGCGAGGCATCCCAACTTACAGTAAAGCGATGTTGTAAATAAGATATATTACGGACAGACATTTCTGTTCGTCCTTTGGATTTTACACTAGCCGGATAACTGGACACAATGGAAGAACCGTGGGATTTTGAGTTTCTGTCCCGGATTGCTGACAGCTGTGTGTCTTTTCTCTCTGAATTTGTTGACGACTGGCTCGCCAATGATATGAGAGTGTCCATATTCAAAATCCTACTTAGCTGGTTGATTTTTAGTCTTATAGCAATTCACTTTGCATGGAAAGTCTACGGGAACACAGTGAACGATATGTATTACAGACAAGGTGAGTGTTGCTGTCTTGGTCGCTGACCGTTAAGTTAGCTGTCGTTTGCTAAGCTAACGCTAAGTTAGCCTACGTAGCGTTGCTTCATAACACTGACCCTTTCAGTGTTTGTTTGTTTTTTCCCACCGCTTTCTGTCTGCTTATGTTCAGGAACTGGACAGAACGGAGGCACACCTGATACTGCACCTCACCTTAGTGGATGGTAGGTGTCCGAGCACCCATGTCGCTTCAAACAGGTAGCCTACCCTCCTCACTGTCTGGTACTCTCTAGCTTCAATTTAGATAGGCTGCTATTGACACAGATGACTGAACTTAATTGGTGGTGTTTTGGTTTTCTCTTTTATGCCTGTCATTTATGATTGAACATCTGTTTGTCCTGCTAAGACGGCTTATAGCTGCAAAACATAATAGACGCTTTGAAGCTGCTCTCTCTAAATTGAAGCTACAAAGACTGTTAACAATATGTTACTGATGGTGGGCTTCAGGGTGACCCCTTCTGTGATTCTGTATAGGATCACAGATTTTAGCTCAGATTTCAAATGCATCATTACTTTTTTTTTTAAATTGTTGTATGTTTAATGATATTCTGTCATCCTTTTAGGGAAAGCACAGCAGGAGATAGGCCTACTCCGAAGACTCATCGAGAATAACAGTCAGGACAATGCTATGGACCCTCAAACTGCACTCTTGGTCTCATCAGAACAACTAATGAAGCGATTCAGATTTAACAGACTGAACTGTGCTTTCACGTTGTTTGATCGTAATGCATTGTCGTCACTGCAGTAAGAAGGATGCACCCACTGGCTTTGAAAATATAGCTGTCATCAGTCTTCAAGTATACCATCTGTAGGACTGTGTTACTCCAGTATCTACTCACTTACCTGCTGTATTTCTTCCCTGAAATATAATTATTCTGGCCTGTCAAAATTGGTCAGTGAGTAACATTTTTATTCAACTTAAATATTTTTTTTATTCGGCTTAAGTTGAGCAGTACTCTGACATTACTAGATGGTTCAGTGGATAACAAAAAATTCCACGGCTTAAAAGGCCTCAGCATGATGTGAGAAGTGAAGATGATTTCTGTATGAATTTGTGATTTGAAGGATCATTCATGCATCAGTTACTGGAATTAGACATAAGGCTTCTTCTATTCAGAATAGTGAAAAACCTGGACGTAATTCAAATGGCATATGCAAAGAAAAGATGATGCATTGCACGTTTCACATTTAAATTTTGTTGTCTATATAAGATACTAAGACAGGACACAGAGTTTAACAGGCAGGGAATAGTCTAGTCAGCTTTTTAATGGTCTAAGATAATCAGAGACGAACCAGAGTAAGTGAATAATTTAAGAGGTTAAGTGCTATGCATATCTTGCTTTCTTTTGAATCAGAATATGTTTTGCAGTGGACAGGGCTATTTTCTTTTTTATCGTGAATACTGCATAAAGAATGGACATGTCTGTTGAAAGAAAGCCATTATAAATAGTGGTTCATGTCTTATGGATTCCTGATTTATTCATGATATTTCAGCAGCCTCTCTGTATTTCCCATAATACGTGAGGATCATTTCATGCACTGAGTAGAACAAATGGACCATCTCACAGCCAGTTATTGACTGACACTGAAGACCAGTGCAAGTCTGTAGTACTAGACAATGGACTACAGTGCACATTTGCGGAAATGTTTATTGATGTGCAGTGTGCTTGTGTAATTAAGCAGACTGTAGTACTGCAAGTTGAAGTCTTTCCAATAGCCCAACGGATATTAAATTTGCTTGCTGTGCTTTGATGTCATTGATGTTTCTCAGTGCCAAAGTGGGGTATGATTGGAAAATTTGATCTGTTTTAAGTATATCTTTTTAAATACTATTTGATGTTGAATGAAAATACATTAAATAATTATACAATAAAATAACCTGTTTTAGATTTGAATGTACAACTAAAAAAAAAAAATCAGGGCAAGTTCAAGTGATTTTACAAGTGATACCATAAGAGTCCCAGAAGTTTTTAATTTTTCGATACCTGAGAAAGTTAATACTGATAACAAAATTAATTGGTGACATTTCCAAATTCAACCATATTAAGTACTATGTGTGGTGATTGCAGTTTAATATAGTAATGCATACTAATCCTGACATTTGTGAAGATTAACAAAAAGCTGTGCAGATCAGGGTTAAAAATATCACGTTACAATCCCTGAATATACCTTATTCTGAATGAATGTTTACCACCATTACTTGTATGTGCTTTGGCATTAATCTATCTTGTGTTTGTGGGGATTGATGGAATAAGCAGCATGTGCACATCCATCACGTTGGTGCCAGTTAGGCCTGGTAAAAGCAGGCGCTCCCCACCAGAGAGATGTGAAAAGAATGTGAATGAATCGTTGTTAGTGAGGCAGCCGTCAATGTCCAGCCCCTGTGCTTGTGCTTGTTCCCACAAGCTGCCATCAGTGACGGCCCCTGCTGCCTCAGTGGGTCCATCCTGACCGTCTGTCCCACCACTGAGAAACAAAGGCCCATTAGGTGGGAGCTCCATGCCTCTCAGCTCCATCCCAACTCGTAGAGCAAGCTCCTGGTTTCGCCCACCACGACCCTTGCCTGTCAGCTCTACAGTGGGCTCCCCCCCAGCTAACAGACACGTGGCGCCCCAACCTTCTGTGCGCCCTTCACTCAAGACCTTCATGGTGCGACACAGGTCCCAGCTCTGGATGCCCACCTCCGGCCCCAGCTTCAGCACCTCAGCTGCAACCTCAGGAGGAGGCTCATCTTGAGAACAGGCATAGTGAGCTAGGAGGCCGTAAAGGCGGGAGACTGACCTGACATCGCCGCACACTCCTGGTGACAGCACAACGGGGAGCAGACCTAACTCCCGTGCACGGCGGCCTGCACATTTGAGTGCAATGCTATTGGAGCCAATCACAGCATTGAGAACATGTCCTGCCCTGTCTGACTGCTCCTTACTCTCTTCCCAACGGGGGCCTGCTCTTCCAAGGACATCCTTTACTGAGGCTGGGAGAGAGGAAGACAGCTTGTAACGTTCAAGCACAGACAAAACCTCCTCAGGCCACACTTCACACCGCACCGTGGGGCCGCTGGCAATTAAGTCCAGGGGGTCTCCAATCACATCAGACAGTATCAGTGCAACCACCTGCAAAGAAGTGATGGGTTTGCAAAGCTGGAATGAGTTCTTTTCTTGAATGTATAATATCCTCTGAGAGTGAAAAGTACATGGAGCCTTACCTGGGCAGGATAAGCATAATGTGCGAGCCCTCCACCCTTCAACAAAGAAAGGGCACGACGTACAGTGTTGAGTTCCTGAATAGTGGCACCAGCAGCTGCCAGTCTGCGTGTAACATCCTGCTTCTCTTGTAAGGAGATTGGTGGGATGGGTGCAGGTAAGAGTGCAGAGCCCCCACCTAGACAAAAGTTGACCACTAGCTGTTATAAATTTAAGTTCATTTTTTTAAGAGAAGGCTGTGCAACAAATATGTTTGATGATTAGTTTTCTCTTACCTGAAATCAGTACGAGGAGCAAGTCTTTATCAGTCAGTTCACTGGCAAGCTGCTTGATGCTCTCAGCTGCCCTCTGGGCATCAGCATCAGGCAGGTTGTGTTTAGCTCCCTCCATTACTTTGATGCGACTGTTATCTTTTAACAACATCTGGCTGAAACAGGAATGGGAAAATGTAACATGCTCAATCTTACTTCCTGTCTAACACACACACAGAAAAATCAGCAGTCATTTACATCTTAAGGGTTTTGCTTACTCTTTCCCATGCTGCCGTAATGTGTCCTGAATTCCATGCGGCACGCTTATCACTCCTCTCACTAAGTGATCCCCCATAATCCTCTCTGCCTCAGTGGCCATACCCAGAACTGCCTTTCCAAAGCCAACTAAGTGCAGGTTGTGTCTGAGCTGGAACGTGTGGCCATCTATGAGGATGGAGTCTTCCTTACGCTCTATACTCCGCCGGACCACAATGTCTGGCTGCACAGCCTCCACTGCTGCTGCAAACACCTCACGTGCCCGTGAGTCCAATGACATTGTGCAAAAGAAAGTTTTCCTCCCCCCTGCGAGGGCCAGAAAAGGCTGAGGCCGGAACAGTGAGAGAAAACGTGCCATGAGCAGTTCAGAGGGTCCCAGCCGGAGGCACCTGAAGGATGAAAGAACAAGGCCTATTCACAGTGTAAATAATAAGCAAAGCTCCATGTAAAAGAAAAGGACACAGGCATCAGAAAAGGAAGATATTTTAAAAAGCTGAATTCAAACGGAGAGTATGCAAGAGAACATGCACATAGAGGAATGGTATAGGACCGGGTGATATGACCAGAAATGTCATACGAATAGTCACACACATACAGTATACATACATCAAATCATATCTGCTGATTAAAGGCTACTTTTTGCTCTTGGGTGAAAGATTGAGAAAGGTAGCAGTAGTTTTCATGATTTCTTACTGTAAAAGCATGACACCCCTAAGCCTTCTTTCCTTGGATGTCAGCTATACATGTATTTGTCATGTCTTTGACGCAGTGTAGGACACAGAACTGAAATATGCTGAGGCTTTGCTGTTAAGTAATGCTACTTAGTAATAATTCAGTTAATGCTGAAAAGCAGGCCTAAAATACACTGTCAGTAGTGCACAGATATAAAACAATAGTTTTGTATCTATGCAGTTGTCCATGTGTCATGTTAGCTCATGGTCAAATGCTGCAAATAAGTTATACAGACTTCATTTAACTTTTATTTTTAACATGGCTTTTGCTCTGTGAAACACTACTTTCTGAAGCCTAGTAAGGTTGCCTACCTGTGCAAAAGGGTTTGGAGGCCTGTGGATTTCCTCAGACAGATATGTAATATGTGTGCTCAGATCAGCTCTGAGGCAGAGTGGGACAAATCTGACCAGAGACTGACAAGAGTTGTGTACCCTGTGTGTAATGATTGACTTTAGCACTGACCAACTGCCTGTGTGTTTGTGTCTTTAGACGGCTTCGGTTTCCGCAGACTGAGTCAACAGAAAGCAGATGGGCCTGGTGCTGGTACAGTAGATCACATAGTGTTGGTGACATGCATTAGCAAGTATAACAGGCTTTGGTGCTAGTGTGGCGCAGTTGATCAGGCGACATGCAGCAATATGTCGCTGGTACATTGGAATTGATTTTTAGGGTTATGAAGTGATGCCTTCATAAGTTGTTTAATTGTAAACGGCTGTTGTTTTGAGTGGTTTGGTTTTGGTCTCTGGCTGATAGGGGCGAGAGGCTGTTTACAAACTGCATTCGACGTCATATTTTGGTATTTAGGTCACATTAATCATACATCGAATAGTGTCTTACCCTTGGAACCGTTATGTTTAGTCTATGGTTGGCACACAGATCGATGTTATCGTCAGCCATGTTGCCTCCAGGCGTACTTCTACGTAAAACAACCGCCGTAGCTACGCAGAATTTGTCCGTGCGGTTCGTGCGTAAACGTATCCTACAGAGTTTGGCAGCAGCGCCACAACTTTTAACTCCTCAAAAAGCGATTCACATCTTCAGTGGGGAGATCATTAACACCGGGAAACATTCAAGTATGAAAACATTTTATTGTCGAATTCAAGTGGTAGTTTCTAGTGGGGTGTTGCATCCGATAATCCGGAAACAGGCTATAGTTTATACAGGGGCACGTTCAATCTGCAAACGGTGCGCAATGTTTTTCTACGGTTTCTGGGTTGAACGACACGTTTCCTCGAAACGGTGTGCAACGGTGTGCAGCAGGCTTTGAGGTAACGTTACGTTTTCTGTCGTTTGCGGGGTGTCAGAGGTGTTACCCAATCAGCTGCGACGTGCAGCTGCAACCCCGCCGTGCGGCCGGATTAAAAAGGCTGCCTTAAGTGCAACGCTGCGTAACAAAACAAGATGTTCAACATTTGTAGTATTTAAACTGTATGAATGCATGTATAGCTGCACGTGTTAAAGTCTGACCTTATTGTTTGTGTCCATGATCACAGTCCAGCAAGGTGAGAGATGGAGGCAAGTTCCGCCGAGGTTGTTGCAATTTCCACTGCCCGCCAATAGAGGTCATAACATATTCATTTAGTGAAGGGATATGAACAAGAGAAACACATACAGTGCCTATGATCTGTACCTTTTGGTTCCCTTTGTGGCTTCATGTCTGCATGATTATCTGTGTTATCTACATGTCATATATTTATGTCACTTAAAATGCACACTAAAATAAAATAACATAAAATAAACCAAACTTATTAAATAAAACAAGTGTCTGCAAACCCAGCTCAAAGTGTCTCTTGGAGGGTAATTTCACACCAGTGTCTTTACTTGTTGCTCTAAATTGTGGAAAGCAGGTATTCAGCAAAACTGAAGCTGAGTTATTTAGGAAAATTCATGAAGTGTTTGAATGGCTTCAGGTTTCTCCAGTGCCTTTCTCCAACCTAATTTCTAAGGCATGCTGACAATGATTCTAAATTAATCAGTATTTTAAATATTTGAGGTTCAATATATTGGTTAGACTTTTGTGATTTTATTGATTTTTTTCCTTTGATTTCTGTCATGGCTTTTATTTGTTTTGCATGTTATTGTGTAACAATCTGAGGGCTTTGTATATAGACAAGGAAATCTTTTGATCTCCATTTCTGGTTTATAAATGGTTTCTTGTTCCATTTTGCTATGTTGGTGTGAGGGAAAATTATGTCCCATCAAATCTCAGATGCTTTTGAAGACTGTACACTATATTATCTCACAGGAATGCTGGGTTATTGATGGTTGTCTGATATTTCAGTCAGTACCACCAAACCATTTAGGGTTAGAATACAGTCTTGCGCAATATTTTTCTCCATTGTAAGCACATCCTAACAAACACTTAGCATTAGTAATAAGATAATATTTCTGGATATTAGGTTGTCTGAGACTGATCTCTGTCCAGCAGTTTATCTGTGGTGGTTTATTGTCCTGTAAAAACTGTTGAACAGGATATTGATTTTTTTTTTTTTTTTAAAAACAGTGCTTTTCAAAAGGAAGGGGAATGACACTAAGAAGTTATGTAATTATATTACATTTTATGGTGTAGCTAAATTCTGAGATGGTTGGTACAACTGGTTCAAGGAATCAGAGGGATTTCTGACCGTTGGTAACAAGCAAACCTACTGGCTTCAACTTTTTTTCTCCTTACAGTAACACCTACAGTCCTCTTATGTTGAACCCACCATCCACTTGATGGTGGATGGTGGGTTCAAGTGAAATGATAAAAAAGAGCTGTAATAAGTGCCCTGCCACTTATTCCAAGGGGCACCACTATGACAACAAATATAATGCTGATTATTTAATTTACCAGTACATGTTGTAATGGCTAAAATGCTTAAGAGTGGCTTAATTTTGAAATCTCGGTCATGTACCATTTCGGGTCCTACATTTATAGTTGACAATGTGTGCATCTCATGTGACAGAAACTAGTAATAGGGCTTGGAAGAAAATATTAACTTTTCGTTAAAATCCGACATGTGGAATTTGCATGCTTATT
>OMKZ01020762.1:0-17545 GCA_900302535.1 Neoniphon sammara | reverse complement strand
CCCTTTATTCAAACCGTGTGCTATTACTTTTTTTTTTTTTTTTTCCCACTGGCTCCTTGTTTACATATTTACGCTAGCATCTGTTGAAGTAAATTGTGTGCTAATTTCCTCTGAGAGAAAAGAAAATAACATGTCTGGTTGACACTTTGGTCTTTGTCCTCGGAAAAACCTGGACAGTCTGCTGCTGCTGTTGCTGCTGCATGGCCAGGTTAAGATGATTATTGATGGATATTGTAAGATGTCATTTGTTTGAAGATTCAGTTTTACATATTCCTACCTCTTTTGTTTATTCTGATATCAACTCCCGTTTTGTTTGTCCCTCTTAGCCCACCATAGCAGATATTTTGAACATCGGATGGTGGGCGACCGCTGCAGCCTGGTGAGTTTTTTAACTTACAGTGATATGGGATGGGAAGATAGGAGTGACACCTGCCTTTCCCAAATGATTAAAAGCACATAAATTGAAAAAATAAGTTTTAGTTGGCATCTTAAATCCTTGAATGTGGATCCCAATGAAAGGCAGGTACTGTTTTTGTCCTCCAGAATGGACATGTAGCATCTGTTTAATAGCTGAATCGCTCCCAGGACAATAAGCGTTCCATGCAATCGTCTCTTGATTTATGCTCTCTCTCCCTCTGTCTTGATGTCATTTACAGGTTGTTTTACAGTGTGTCCAATAAAAGTGAATAAGTGTTTGTTTTGTTGATAATGTAGCCATATTCAACATTAATTCAAAGCATGCAGTGAAACATTTGTCTACATATGGTGTGTTGATTGTGTAGTTTGCTATTTGATCTCAAAGACGCCACTCTGTTATTCATTTTGATCCTGCATTTTTACAGACTGGTGATTTACTGTATGGTCTCCAGACATATTTAATCTTGTGGGTTTGTTTGTTTTTGCTCCCAGGTCAATATTGCAACAGTTACTGGTCAGCATCACATTGCCAGATTTTCTGGAAGCAGGTAAGTTTCCATCACAGGTTTATGATCAAGAGCCCAAGTGTTATCTGACACGTAGTCTGTTATCATGCTGTATGGCCGTGCCTCCGAAAATTACTTTATTTTCACATGATGCAGCCAAATTTCCCATCCAATCAGATAAATATAGAACAAAGGAGAGAGATCTGCTTTTAGGCTCCGAATAAGATGTTTTGGGAAATGGTGATAGCCAGGAGAGTGAACTGAAGCATGCACAGGTTTAGCTGCAGACTGCTCAAATGGCCTCATTATGAAAATTTAATGGTAATAGTTGTTCATTTCTAGTTAACTGAGACAAGGCCTTAAAAGGTATTGAACATGCAATGGCATTTTCAGACTGTTTTTCTGAAGAATTTGGTGCTGTGTTCATCAGATGATTACCACATGTCAAGAAGTGTGAACTGAGTAACAACATCAACAGACTCACTTGTCCTCTGAGAATCTGATGTATGCAACATCAGACTTGTACACATTAGCCAGATCATGGGGGGTTATGTTTGCATGTGTGTGTGTGGCTTACAGATTACAGGCCTGTTAAAAATCAGAGCCGTATGTAATGGATTTCTGGGCCATGTGGTGGAGGGTATGGTTTTTAATACAGTTGGTACTCAATAAGAGCCCGGCTCTGTGTGCTCATTGGTTTGTTTGTTCATTTGTTCATGTGTAACTCTTTTAACAATGCACACTCCTTAGGCAAATTGTGGCATGCACTCTTCAGGTGCCAACAGCAGAAGTCACACACACAAGCATGAAATAAATGTTTTGCTGAATGCCTACAGTCACAGTTTCCTACCACAGGCTTTAATCATTTCAAGTCATTCTAGTTTGACTTATTCAAATCAAATATAATTTAATTCAGTTTATTCAGACAAAGTATTGTGTGTTTAGGGTTAGGGCTAGAGTTAGGGTTATGGTTAGTGGATGTGCATGCACTTGGATATGTTTATGTGCTTGCCTGTGCTTCCACAGCCGACATGGATGAAAAAGCGTCAGACGCCATGACGAAAGACGTTTGCATCACGGAGCAAACTCAGTACTTCTTCGAGAACAGTGAGCAGTCTTTCCGAGGCACAGTAGGCTGTGAAAACTGCTCCAGGTAAAAGCATCCTCCCACACTTAAAGGACAGTACAGATTGCACGCACCGGGCATGCACATACACACTCACGCACACACACATACACCATAGTTAAGGACTGAACACATTCCTTGAGCAAATGCGATGCGTTTGCGTCCATGAGACAGAAATGAAGTCCCCAGAGGCGACACCAAGAGAGGGCTGTAAAAATTCACATGCCATGAAGGTGAAGTCAAGTCACTAGCACGGACCACCGTCCTGGCTTATGTATGTGTGTATGTGTGTGTGTGTGTGTGTGTATGCTTGTGTGTACGTATGCTGTTTTAAGGTCCCCTCGTGCCGCCTAATGGAGTGCCTGCCCGCATGCCACGCGGCGTTCCTGCACATTAGCCGCGCACACGTTTCCTTTTAACGACCGCCATAAAAAGGCCGAGAAAATCATTTGTGCACCAGCGACATGTGGATTTCAGCAAAGCACTCGCAGGACTTCGGTTGGCACAGCAGATTTGTGTCCTCTTAGGAAGGAAAGGGGCTAGGAAACTTGATTTAGCGACCCACTGTATGCTTTTCATCTTGTTTGCGGTTAAGCCTGTGTTTAAAGGAACAGTTCACCCAAAATACAAAAAAAAGATACTTTCTCACTTACCCCTAGTGCAGTCTACCCAAACAGGTAGTTTCTGTGTGAGATCTGGTATCATCTCCCACATATCCTAGCATCCCAATACATTTGGTTCTGAATAGGAATTATTTTATGAAGCTCAAACCATCAAATATGTACCTGTGAAAAACTTCCAAAGACAAAGACATGGAAACCCAACATAATTCTCAGCCCTTGGAGGTGAAGAGTTTCATTGCAAACTTTTTCCTGCTGAAGAAGAACAGAAAACTGTATCTAGCTGCATCTAATTTGTACTCCTTGGTGGCAGACAGATACAGTTTGTTGTTCTTCAGCAGGAAGTAGGAAATAGTCACCCCTGAGATCTGTGGATCATGCTGGGTATCTGTGTCATTGTTTTTGGAAAGAGCTGCTGCTGTTGAGTTTTTCACATGTAAATTTTTGACAGACTGAGCATCACAAAACAATACTGATCCAACCCCATTGTGTAGGGAGACTGGAAACCTCACCAAATCGGCCAGAAGCTATCTGGATGGATAGATTGCACCAAGTGGAAAAACACCTTCATGTTGTATTTTGGGTGAACTATTTCTTTAAGAATAAGAGGGTAATTTCTGGCATAATACTTAGTCAGTTATGAGGAATAATGAGCCCACCTTAAGCACCTCTTAGTGAGAGAGAAATAAAACTAGCAAGCCAAAAATCAGTGTCTTCCTCTCATTGCATCATGACTGAATATCTGACTCCCTGCGTTTCTCATAAGCAGGTTGCAAAAAAGATTCAGCTCCATCTTTCCTGGACGCCAGCCGATGTGTCAACAACTGCTCTTGTGTGTTTCCTACTCTCCAGGATCTACCGCGCTGAAAAGCTGCCCAAGACCAACCTGGTCTTTATCATTGTTGATGCAAAACACACCTGCCTGTCATGTGACACCAAACCATTAATACAGGATGAGCAGCAGTGTATCCTTTATCCAACATAACCACACACTGGCAGAGACTGTGTACATTTGATTTAGTGGACAAATGCTCACAGGGTTTTGTATTATTTGGTGTTGTTGATATGTGAACATCCCTTGTTTATGCCACATGCTGATCCAGGATCTTTTATGTTCTTGACAAGATAATAGTGAGGGTAAATAGTGAGGGGTAAACTTTGTTCTAAACAAAAGAATTAACTTTTTCCCATGCTCGTGAAGGAGGATTGTTTTTTCTCCATCCTTAATTCTCACTAGTTGTTTTTTTTTCTTTGCTCATTTGCATCTCCGAAATCCCACAGCCATGCAACAAGTGCGGGTTTCTGCGGAAATTGAGATTTAAAATTTGGCACGAGATTTAGTTGTTTCTGGACAGGTTTCCTCTGTGTGTCTGCGTGGCAGATGGTAGTGTGGGTTCAGTCCCGCTGAATAGCTTACAAACAAACCCATCATGTTCCCTCAAACACTCAAGGCTGTGGTCAATTATGGATTTAGCCTGCTGGAAAAACGCAATGCTTCAAAATGGCAGCTACATCATGGAGGAATTGGGCAATCTGATTAAAATCCAACAGACATCATGCTCTACGTTCACTTGAACAGCCCTCACAGAATCATATCTGCATGATTTGAACTAATTACAGAGTAATGTGATATATCCTACTGATTTTACACATACATCAAAACATTACATTTGATAAATCTTCCATATGGTAATCAGAGCTACAACCTGGCAACATGTTATAATCCTCAAATGTCTACTCAATAACATTGCTGTTTACTGTTGTTATTACTCAGAAACTCTATCTTAGTTTCCTGAATTGAGTCTTCCAGCTAACGGTCCTGATCCCTGTGAACTGGCTCAGAATCCCCGGTACAGGAAAGGTCCCTCGACTTGTTTCGATAACAATGAAAACGTAAGACACTTTTCATCAACTTGGACTGCTTCTTGTGCAGTACAGAACGATCTGAATTCCACAAACATTATGTCACTCATCAGTGAAAATAATCGTAAAGAGTGCTATGCGTAGGGTTTCAGATATTGTGTTCTTAAGCTGCTAAAAAAAAACGAGACTATCCCTGTTTTAGTAGCCTCATCGGGGGTTTGTGGAAAATCCAGTGTGAAATCTCAGAGAACCTTCTCAAATAAAAGCATGTGCCTCAAGGCTACTGTTTTTAATAGTGGTATTTGGATTTCACGGCTAGAATCATTTGCGTCTCTTGCCAAGGATAATTTTGGACCGGTTGAACCTACAGGGCAGGGGAATTCAATATTAGCAGAACTGTATGCATGTGGCTCTTGCAGCACTGACACAACTCTGATAGCAACCTTTAAAGCTGACATCTTAGGTTATGAACCCCAAAGTGCCTGTTACTGAGTAAATAATGATTACATACCACTCATCCATTGCATTCATTCATATTTCCTATGAAACAACTTCATCAATTTGGCCTGGAAAATGAGGGGGTAGCATGAACAACATTCATGTATAATAGACCAATAAAAGCAGTATATCACTGAAGAAACCCTACCCATGGCACCTTTAACTCACTAATATCTTTACATGGTGCATGTCCTTCCCTTTTTCTTTTGCAAGTAACTTGTGTCTCCTCTGGTCAAAATGGCTGCTTCTGTTTGAATCTCTCCAAAGCCATACGTGCACAGACTTCCCACGCAAAGACAAAAACAGTTGGTTGTCATTTGACTTATGAACATCTAAGGTAAACAAATATTTCACGACCAGCGCGAATCCTTTGCGTGTGAAATCTCCATGCTTGAATGCTCTGTTTGTTTTCACTCTATAGGCTTTTTCCAGTGTCAAAGTTTGTCGGTCTTATGAATTTACTCCTTTGCTTGCACTGTCTTGCTGACTCGTACACATATACACAGACACACACAGACACACACACAAAGAAACCACCACCCACCCATACACCAACTCCCTCTCCCTTGCTTTCTCTAGTCTCTCAAGTGGATGCTGCTGTCTTGTATCTATCGTACTACTAAATCTGTTTCTCTCGCCTTCTCTGCCGATTTGATTTCTGACTTTCTGCTAACTGTGTGGAATGTTTGCTGCATGATTCTTTCTCTTTCTCTCCCTGTTTTCTCTCTGTTTCCCGCTCTGTGATTGGCTGTTGATGGTTAGGATGAGGCCATGTGCTGGAGGAGCGCAGGCTCCCCATTGGCTTCCTCTCTGCTCATGTTACTGCTGCCACTGTTCATATGCTGTCTCGGGTCAGTCCCATCAAGCTATCTCTCACCCCCTCTTTCATTCATACTTTTTTCAATTTATCTTGCACTCATTCTCATCCTCGGTTTGCCTTTGCCTGATGCTTTGGCTCTCTTCCTCTTGATGTTGTTACTCTGTTGTTGGTTTTCGCACTTAATCTCTACTCCTTCCACATCCCTGACTACTTCTGCTTTTTTCTCCACATCATCTCTTCCCCCTTTCTTTTTGGACCCTTATCTTCCCCACTTGTCTCTTTGCCTTATATTCTACCACCATCTTTCTTCACCTCTCCCTGACTTGCCTCCATCCCTCTGTCTGTCTCTCACTATCATTCTCCCCATCTCGCCTCACTTTGAACTTCAGACCACGCTCTTTGTATCTTTGTCCATCTATCATTATCTGTCTGAGCCAATAGACTCTAGTGTCCGTCTCTACTCACATCTGCTTACTGATCTAGCCAGATCCTAGCTTACGCAGACCCCTCACTTCTCATTTAGCCATGAAACATCCAGACTTTTTCTATGTCTCTTTAATGTTTCATATTAAGTATTTCTTTTTTATGAAAAAACATATCAAGGCAAGCCCTTGTAACTTTCCAGGTGCTAACCATTCAGAAAGTATCAGATCATTTTTTTTCAAATATAATGGCTCAAATTCATGTTTTCAATCCAGAATGCAAGACTGGTAACCATTACTAAGGCAATCGAGAATGAGTAAAATGTTAATGAAATAGTTTGAAACCATTTAGAAAATCAGACCTATACTCAGTCCCTGTATAGTTCCAAATCAGGAGATTTTTTTTTGTTGGTTTTTATAATATCTAACTCAACTTTTTTATCTCCCACTCGGCTCATGACACCAGGAAGACGACTTTGACTGTGGCGGGGCGTCCAGTCTGAGTCCTTCACTCTGGCAAATGGTGGCCCTCCAGCTGGTCTTGTTCTGGGTTCTGACCGGCTCCAGACACCACGCCGTACCCTCGTGACCTCTGACCGTCCCTGTCAAGCCCCCCACCCCGCTCCAGACAACGACAACTTGCCCCCCTCCTGTATCTCCACCATGGCAACCAGCATGCAACACCGCCGCCTAAACGACAAACGCCTAATGAGAAACGCTTGTAACAAAACAATCAAACAAACAAAAAAAACCTACGAGTCCAGTATCCTGCCGGTTCCTTGTTTTGATACCTTCGTTTTCAGGGGTTTCCTCATTTCATTTCACCAGGGCCGAGGGCACAGGTGAGGAAAGCAAATTCTTATTGGAAGATGACAATTGATAGATTAGCGAGAACTTGACCTTTGATCGCCCTTGATCCCTCCACTAGTCCAAGCCATCTGAGATTAGAGGAATCCAGAGATGAATATTGATTGGCGACTATTGAACTTTCTTTGGCTTGATGTACCTCACCAAGGCTAAAGATCGGACTGCCTTACAGTGCTGGAGGGGTTTCTAAATCCAGATGCAGGCACGTGTGGTTCACTGAAGATGTTGGGCAGTTTTATTCCACACTGCCAGAAACAGCGCTGCCCTTTGCAAATGTATGTCTTGTCATTTAAGTAATTTATTTTGAATGGATATGCAGTGGCTAGTCACTCAGTAGTTTTTGTTTTGTGATTGAGTTTTTGGCTAAGATTGCAATAAGAGGTCACAAGTTCTTGCCCTACCCTTGGGGTACTAAATTTGGGTCCTAGTGGCAATGTTTGTCTTTCTGGCTCATTTTTAGAGGTTTTTAGTGATTCCCAGAACCTTTTCACCATGTATCTGAAGGCTCGGCGAGATGCAGCTGTTCTACTTTTACCCTGGTGTTCTCTCATGTAGACATGTGCTGTATGAAAATTATGTTCATTCTCATAATTGTGCACATAAACCAACCCTTCAGCTGCCACAGATGTTTCCAAGTGTGAGGATTTCAATTTTATAGTCCACTATCTAACATCAGCCCTGATCAGGTTTGGTAAATGGCTCTGGATTTCCCGCCTTGATGTCGGATTAATCCAATGAAAACTTTGTTGCCATAGCGCACCTTAACCAGTCAGGGTAAGCCTGGTTGGTCTCTAGTGTGTGTGCGCTGGACAAAATCTCTAGTGCCATGTGTGACTCAAATGAACCCTTTATCTCTGTAGACTGTGTGGCTACTGATGCAAGGAAGTGTACTATTTATTTATTTTGCTATTTATTAGTTATTTTTTGGATGAAGGGTCAGGTCAGCATGCTGCTGTTTTATGTTGGTTTTGTTGTCACCATTTGAACCAACATTTGAACAGAAAATGAATGAGGGACATGAGAGTTTGTATTTGACGTTTGGTCAGAAAAGAAGTGTATTTGTACTCGCTGCTGTATTTTATTTAATTTTATTTAACTGAATGACTACTATCTGTACCGCAGTTCAAACATTCAACCATCAATTCATAAGTTATTTGTCTTGACACCTTGCTGCCCAGTATATCTGTCCGCCTAAAGAACAATCTCTATCATTTTAACTATCTCTATACAAAAGTGAGGGTTTCCTTTTGCAATTTATTATACCGTAGCATGTTAACCCCCAGAGAAACACACTACACGAGTTCAGCCAAATCTAATCCATCATTATGTATGTTTAATTTTTTATGCTCCAATATGAGTTCAGCTTGTTTGATTTGGTGTGCCTTCTTGTGTGGTACTTATATATATGAAGCATACTGTACCTAACTTGCGTGTGATTTGCTGATGATTGAGATGGTGACATTGAAGTAGTCTTGATTTGCCAGAAACTCATAGGAGTGCAGTGCAGTCCAGTGTGCACATTCATTTTAAAAATGCACTAATCAGCAAACTCATTCCTTCAGAGAGAAAAGGCTGCCAAAAATAATAGCAAATAACACAAATGTGCCTCAAATTTCACAGGACCAAATTCTCAAAGCAGCCTTTCCAAATTACAGTGCAGTACTGGTTACCGTGATGAGGATGAAGGTCAGATTGGGTTTCTTTGTAGCAGACTTCACTTTATTACTTTGAGGATGAAAATAGAAATCTCTTGTGACCTGAAGGTTATACAGACAGTATATAAAATGATGCGCTTTGTGTTTTTGGTTAATTTATGCAGATATTTACATATGATATAGGATTAGATTAGGACAACACAAGAAAACAGGAAATAAAATGAAAAAGGCAGGAAAGCAGAAAATTAATGGCTGTGAAAGGTTGAAATCCTTAAAAAAATGTTCTTGCTTATACTGTAGATGATGCAGCTACACCTGCAGTGGGATCTGAAATCATGGGTTTGTGGGCAAAATGAGATGTACTAGTCTCTTAAGAATAATCGTACAATTTGATATTTATGTGCATTATTGTCTGTTCCACATAAGAATTGACAATCATTTATTGTGACTGACATATATTTGTAATACCTCATTGGTTTGTTGATAACGCTGAGGCCTGCCAAAACACTGATGGATCTGAGGGACATTATCGGACGCATTATCACATCATTTCCATAAACGGTGAGACAGGTTTGCAGGAAACCACACTGTTAATTCTATGGGAAGCTATTATAAAGCTCTGCAGTTTACATTATCATCGTAACACCGTTCTCTCAACCATTGGACAGCTGAATCAGTTATTGCAATTGGATAAAAATCAGTTTATTTCTTTTTTTTATTAGCCATTTCTTCCAAACAGATCCTCTTGGTCAAAACAAGGCTAATTTGCTGGTCTTGTAATGTGGCAAAACTCCAGCACATCACTAAACCACCATAATGTCAGTAACTTTACAAGTGGTCTGAGGGCGCTTTTTACCGTCAGTGTTTTCCTCTAATAACTTTAACTAAACCCTCAGACAAAAACAATGTGGTGAACACAACGGTATTTATGCTCCTTCTTTACTAACACTCAAGAATATCAAGTGCCATAGAACACTCTTACTCCCTGATGGAGAAAGCTATTATCGTAATATAACGTTTATGCAATGTTACCAAGGCAAAATGTTTCATGAATTGTTTTCCCTGTGCTGCATGGTACTGGCTGGCAATTAGAAAAAAAACAATATCCTGTGTGCTCCTGCTTAAGTGTGTAATGCTGGAAAGCCTAATATTATGGGTGTCAGGCATTTGCTCATGATATGATATGATATGATATATGGTATGATCAGCTATTACTGCCTTTCTCTTGGGGAGACAGCATTTGGCTCCGCCCTGGTCTGAGCAGGCCGGGGAAGAGGAAACCTGATTGGACAGCGTGGTGTTTGAGTGTGCTACTCAGTCCGTCTGATTGGTTGAAACCATTTATGAATCACTCTTATTTAGACACTTGGGCACTGATGTATGGATATTAAATGAGTGAAAATATGCACCACACCCTAAAACGCTCAGACTGGAACCTTTTAGAAATGACATTGGAGAGTGAACATTATTAGCTCCATAGTTGTCAGATGTTTCATGCCACTCTTAAGTGCTAAAATCAGATGCTGTCACCTCAGGAATAATATATTATCGATGTGATTGGAAGTGTTTTTGACGCTGTTGGTGCTCTCTGTATGGATCGTGTGGGCTGGCCTTTTTTTCTGGACTCTCTTCTTGAGGATTGCTTAATGTGTGTGTGTTATAAGTGGAGTTACCTGCTGTTACCTGTCGCTCTCTGGCAGATGTTTGGCGGGCCTGTCAGTCAGTCAGTACTTCTCTGCCTTTGGTTTTAAGGCAGGATCCTATTGATGGATCTGGCCATCAAGTTGCCGCCTGCCAGACGCCCTTTTGGTTTGGGTCTCAGCGGGCCTCTCTGTCGATCTCCCTGGATTGTGCTTTAATATGTTAGACTTTGATGGAACTCGATTCTCCAGAATCAGTCGTGTAAAAATTTGTACAAATACTGATGTTGTTCTCAACAGAATGAAAAAAGAAAAAGGTTTATAATCTTGGGGAGGAAAATGTGTTTATTCATGTGCAAATAAGGTATATTCAGAATAAAAGTTTATGATTACTATCTGTTTAGTGGTGTCCACTCGCAACTCTGGTTGATGTCTTTGCTTGAAAAATGTCCATGTTTTTTTCCACAGCAGATCAGATTACTGTTGCTCACATCTGTCACACTGCCAAGACACATTTCCCATCCAAATGTGTGTGAGAATGGGGAGGAAGCACCCTGAGTCTGCTATCCCAGTGTCCCCCAGTGACTCCCTCTGGCCTTAGCGAACAGAATTGACATCCAGCCAACATCAACACTGTCCAGGAAAAGAAAAGACGGAGGTGCAGCCTACCCACATCTCTCTGCAACACTGAATTTGCCTAGAGGACACCTCCATTAAGAGTGACCCATAACGTGCCTCTGGTCATAAATTCACAGTAATTCCTGTTTTCCCTATTGCAGGTTGATCAAATTGTAAGTGACTTTCTCGTTAGTGCAGTCCGCTTTACACTTGAACCTGAAACCAGCTGTGCTCAAGTCCAGATTCTGAGAGCCACTATTCCTCACTGCCCCCCAAAGACAAACTACAGGCTCATTTTACTCTTTATTACAGACATTAAAAACTAGCCCTAGTGCTGTATGGTACGCTGCTAGTCCACCTAGAAAAACTGAAATCCTTTAGGTGCTTGGGGACATTTTAAATGAGACCAATTACAATGTCTTTAGTATTTACGTTTAATAAAAAATGGTCTTTATTGTTGGTAGCACAGCTGGTGAATGACTATACAGAGAGCAATAATATGAAATTACATATTTTACAGACCCTGTGCCGGAAATTGTTTGTAACAATATCAACCAGAACTTTGTGAAACAGCCTTTTTAGCCAAGTAGGACATGATAGAAAAGATTAACCTTCCAATTAATGAAGAGGTCTTATTAATATCAATTGAAAAGATAATCCATCAACATTAAAATGTGTGTTAACCCCTTGAACTTTGATTTTCCCTATAAATTTTCCCTTAAGTAGCTTTAAAGTTAGAAAAAAAAAAATGTACTTTTTCCATATTCCATGACATTGTCACATATGTATTCTATACCTGCTGCTTGCAATGCTTTACTGAAGCTACATCACGCTTGTATTGAGTGAAATATTCAAACACAAGATACCATTGTTTTATGGCTGCACCTTTACATCAAATAGAAAATAGCTGGACATCTTGTGCATTATTTTATACACATTTCCCTGTAATTCAGCAGGACATATTTGGTATCTTTGGAAACCTTGGGGTGTCCTCTACAATAAACTGTGAGTTTGAAGAAAGTTCGGCCACACAGCATATATTTGTAATGGCAAACCAGCAGAGTTGAAAAGGTTGCAGTGAATGCTAATGGTCAAATTTAGCAATGAAATCTCTCAAAGGTTCTTGTATTTTGACTTTTCAGTTACTGACATAATTTGTCTCTATATTTTACAGCCATAGCATAGTTTTCACCATGTGTAATGCCTGTTTTATGCATATCATTTCCTTGAATGAACATTGTACGAAAGAATTATTATCATGCTCACTGGGTTTTCCAGTGACAGCGCCCTGTCTTACTTGGACAACACTTTTTCCAAACTCTTCCTCTCCAAATGTGTTATTCCCCATCTGACATGGATGAGTTGTGATGTCAACAGCACACTGTGGATTTCCTGCCAGAGGCTCTGGATTTTGTGTCTGGCAACAAGATGACCCAGTTGGTTTATGTTGCGAGGTCACTCCTGTTGTGTTTTTGATTGTTATCCTAAGTCTCTCGGCTTGCGGCCCTGTGTCAGTGATTGATATCTGGCGGGAAGCACCATAAGTAAACGCCCTCTAGAGTAAATATAAAAAGTTGATTATGTAAGTAAGTGCATTTGTAAGTATTAACAGTCCTCTCATTACATCAACAGATTTGTTTTTCTAAAACGGCCTTTCCAAGCTGTGCAGAGATGGTGTCACATGTTGTTTGTGTAGGTGAGCGAACCTCTTAAGTGCTGCGTAAAATGGGATTCCATATGCTTCACCAGGAACGGTCACATAGCTCACCACTTCATTTATATGCATGTACTGAATGTGCTGCTGTCAGGCAAATCCTCTCTCTCTCTCTCTCTCTCTCTCTCTTCTCTACTAATGCTTACTCTTACATTCCTCACCATACTAGATGGGGGAGATATGGTGTCTGCATTCTCCCTCCCCATTCTGTGGAAGCAATCCTATAGCTGTTTCAGGGCTACTAAAGAGAACAGTCTTCCCACACAAAACCTGTTACAGTGTCTGCAGAGAAATCCCATTGACCACAATCCCAAAAGTTTTGTGTTTACATAGATACAGGACACAAAGGATCCAGTAGGCGCATGCTGGTTGGGAAGAAAGAACAACTTTGTGGGCTGCAGTCGGGGAAAAAAAATCATTCTGAACCTCAACCAGCAACAAAGAAGAGGTTAAAACCACCAAGGATTTTGTTGAGGTTTTGTTTCGTCTTAAAAATTCCTGTTTTCACTCCTCTGTGTAATCTTAAAGGTTGTTACAATGCCATTGTTTGTTTGTATTCAAACCCAAATTAACAGCCTACCCACTCATTTTGATTTCAAACACCTCATAAAGACATGTATCCAGCACAGACTCATAAGCCAATCACAAGTGTAGTATAATATAATAAATAGTGATATTTATATGGCGCAGGGGGACCCTGTTTAAGGGAAGCTGAGATTGATATATTTAGCATATCTTGTTCTTCCCCACAAATGGTCTGTTTCCACTGTGCCTTTGTTATTAAGAAAGTCCGTACCCTGAGGGTCAGCAGTCATAAGCATGCAACTTCTTACGGTCATTATTAGAGATTAGATTACCATGGAGGAGAACATTCTTGCATCATGTATACAGAAGCTAAGCATCTACAGTTAGTCCCAGTCTGCAGCTTCAAACACGTGGGGGACGTCATATCTGCCTCTGATTACCGTTAGTTTATGTGGAGGAGGGAGCTCTGACTGTAACATCCGGACCGAGCCGGCATGCTGATATGCAATCAGTTTTACTTCTTACGTCATAATGAATTCAGCAACCACAGGGAACATGTATGATGAGTGATTTTTGATCATTACAACTCATTACAACTGTCCCCTAGACTCCTACTCTATTCTACAAATAATTATTTTTAAAGGAAAAAAATCCACCTTAAAACATCAGGAAAAACAGCTATTAGTGACTTAGCTTGCATTTCTAGGTTCATTTTGTTGTTTGGTGGTGTATTTTTCTTATTTCCGTGGATAGCTGGCCAAACAGATGAAGTGCTGTCATGTAGGAATATTTGTGGTGCAGCTGCACTGGAAATGCGCTAAAAAACATTAAATGTTAGGTGTTGATGTCAGTCCCTCAGAAGCAAAGAGCAAAAGCTGCTTTCGAAACTCACCACTTTGCACCAATGTTCAAACAGGGAGAAATCCATCATGGAAGAGGAAGAGATAGTGGCCTCAATAGACTATAACACAATTCAGCTACAAGACATGCTGTGTTTTGACTAAGGGGAGTGAGTCTACATTCATGTGTTGTTGGATTTTATGGGAATACAAGTTTCCTTCTAGGACGTACCACTTGAATGCTCTCTTATGCCGAGCGTCCAAGTTGGAGAAATTGCCATGACCTAAGTGTTCTTTCCAACATGGCCGAACAGATCACAGAGACATAAAGTTTATAGAATATAGCCAAAATTGAACTACAAGGACAGGTATAAAGAAACATTTTGGGCAATACCCCCTTTTGCTGATTTACCCTTTTGCTGTCTTATTTACACAGTGTATGGTGTATTTGAAATACACATCTTGGAATTTTTTTCTTTTTAAGATGGTAGGAACTGTAACCAATGAACACATATGTTCAGTGGTTTACCTACCATCTGTACTTCCTACCATCTAACTCCTACTAAAATAACCATCATTTAAAAAAAAAAAAAAAAATTCTAGTACATGTATTTCAACAATATACACGATATATTGTGTAAATAAGACAGCTTCTGAATTGCTGTAAGGTTTATTTTTTCACTTTGACGGAGCTAGACTAGCTGTCTCCATGCTAACCAAACACAAAATGCTAACCATCGGAACCGAAGTAGTGGAGGTGAAAATGGCATCGAACGCCTTGTCTCAATCTGGGTAAGTCGGCAAAAGGCAATCTTGCCCATAACGTTGGAGTATTCCTTTAAGAGACAAGGATATTTCTTGATAATACTGCAGCGTTCAATTCCCCGTGGTATTTACATGAATATCCCCTGAAACAGCCGAACACGGCTTGCTAGCTGTGTTATGGCTAGCTTGATTAATTATGCTAACGTTAGACTTTGTCGAATTTTCAGATCGTAAGCTCATGAACGCAACCTGCTCAAACGGCTGAGTCATGACATGTCGGAAACGCATATATCGGATAAATGTGACACCATAATGCAGCATCCCTTTCACATTTTCTTAAAAAAAAAGGAAAAAGAAAAAAGAAACATTCTCTTGGTGTTACTTTGCTATCGCTGTCATGGTTTCTCTTTTTACCTACGCAATGCAAGAAGTTCTTGCCTGTTCTCTGGGGTTTGTTGAAAGGCATTCTTGGAAATAGGAAATTACATTAAAAGTAGGAAATTACTAAGTGAATTAGAAGTAGAGGGGGTAGGTTAAAAGACAGTGGTTTAGCGGTAAAACCAAATTACAATGCTTCATTACAAAATTCTGATGCATTGATGCATTGAACATCACAGTTCAATGTGTGCTAACAGTTAAACCAACAGAAATTGATTACATTGCTGTACAACATGACCTCTGACAATGGAGACCACCTGAGACAAAAACTTGGAAAATAACACACCAGACAAAGCTGGAGGTTTACACAAATGACTCGATATAATTTTCAGTGCCCTTTTCCCGCCTTTCCAAAACAGCTTGCATTCCAAATATTCTCCACCTGTTCCGCCATCTCTGCATCACTTAGCAGCCCCGTTGGGTGCTCTTTTACTTTGTGACTCATCTGCTGGTCATTTATGCTCTCGCTTTGTTGTAATTGCTGCAGTCTGGTAGCGCTGCCTTTTCATGTTCCTTTCATGTTTTTGGCTATGGTGAAAGTGAAGCTTAAGTGGAGGCCCTGGCTATATCGGGAAAACAGAAAAACACCCAGGGCAGATGTGGATGGCCCTGGGCTGTGCACTGACCAGCGTCAGATGTCTGATGTGGTTTTGGAATTACCAGTATCACTGGCAGTGTCAGGTCAGCTGTCCTTCACTGGAAGTATGAGTGGTCCTAATCTCAAACGAGAGAAGAGAAGAGAGGGAAAGAAGAGGGAGGAAAAAGATGTGAAAGAGATCAAATTGAAGGTTAATTGAGTGGAAGATAAGCAAGATGAGTAAGGGAGAAAATGCAGAAGCAGACAGACTAAAGGAAATGATTGTTGTTCTGAGAAAGTGGGTAATTTGTTGACACAGCACTGATGAATGAGTCATGAAGCAGTCATCTACACTGACTATAATTGGTGATAGTTGGACTATTATGGATTTTTCAGTGTCTGGCCACAGATCTGTGCCTGTCTATCTTTATCCACTGACATATTAATTGACTGGCTGACAGACTGGCTGATCATCTTACTGACTGACGGGAACATGAACTGACACCCTGAAAAACCAAATAAACAGAGGAATGTTTGTAGTCACAAACCGCCAGACAAACAGTTGTGTTTGTCTGTCACCCAGAGAGTTCTGTTACGCATACTGTTAGACACACATACATATCTGATAAGTCCAGCAGTCCATTGCATAAAGTCTGGCAGACATGTTTTATTCTAGAACAGTGTGAGTTATTTCCTCTGTTTGGAAGCCCCAGGTGTGTGATCGGAACGGCGAGTCAGCATTTCGATAGTGTGTAATAACGTTGGTGTGTGTGTGATTAAGCGCCATGGTCTGGCGCACACAGGAAGCTGCCTCTTGTGCCGGCCCAGATAAAGATCCTCTGACACGACAGGCTGTGTGTACTGTGGCTGGCTAAGGATGAAACTACAGGGAGATGTTGCACAGCTGAGTGTGAGCACAACACACACACACACACACACACACACATATACACATGTACAGTATGCATACAGACACAAAACAGCCACCCATAAGATACACACACCTGTAATAGCTTACATATGCACGTGTGCAGATATGTACACCCACACATACTTATACATATGCATAAACAAAGACACACACACACACACACATACACTAATGAAGTTCGCTGTGCTGACTCATCTACAAACCCCCAAACATCAGCACGCCATAGCCCAGACCGCTCACGCAAACACATGCCGCCCACACACATATAAACACACACACACACACACACATACACACACACACACAGGGAAAAAGCAAAAACACAAACATGCGAAAACGCAAGTGGGGCACTTCACTCACCATAGCTATCACAGAGTTGGCGTGCACTGTTTGTGTGTGTATGTGTGGCACATGAGCAATTACGCTTGTGTGAACGTGTTTAATGAATAATTAGTCTGGTATGGTGTGAAAGAGAGAGAGTAAAGGTATGTATCCTTAAGTTGCTCCGAATCTGAATGGGTGTAATTAAGGTATAAAGGTGTTAGTATGGGTGTGTACACATGTCTGCCCAGCCGTGAGTGTTTGTGTGTGTGCTGGAATGTGTGTGTCGCAGGCGTGTGTCTGGGGCGTGTGTTGAGGGGAGGTCAAACCTCGGTCCGGGTAATTTGCCACAGATGAAACCCAACTCCGTTCCAGGGGACCAG
>OMKZ01020761.1:24046-42801 GCA_900302535.1 Neoniphon sammara | reverse complement strand
CAAGCCAACCTAGTTTTCTGAGGGGGGCTTTTGAAATATATAATTTAGAGTCCTCGAGGACTCTAAATTATATATTTCAAAAGCCCCCCTCAGAAAACTAGGTTGGCTTGCATGAAGGATTTAGCTGGAGGACACGAGTAAGTCATTTGAAAGTAAAATAATCGCTAGCAGAAATTTCACAGTCATCGTCTTAGTGGGGAACTAGTTGCCTGGGAAACAATTAAGCTTCTTCAAGATAATCCTTTCTGTGTGTTCCCCTTTTCTGTGTACCCAAATTGATACTGAAATCTAATAACGTGGTTTGTGTGATACAACCAAAAAGATTATTGCTCTGTTACAATGATGGGCAGGGGGAGGGTGGTGGGGTTTAGATGCATCAAAAAACAAATTTCTCGAGCGAACGACCAAGGCAGCATTTACATATTTGCATGAATGAGCGCACACGACAAAGCCAGTGTCGTCATTTGTATGCCACCGCTCCTCACTCGGGGCCAGGTTAGCCTGAAAGGTTATTCATTTTGTTCCCTGCCACAAATGGAGTCACAGGCTGTTGGCCCCCTTCAGGAGGCGGACAGTGAGTTGTGTTAAAGAGATTCACTTTGGTACGTTCACCACCCAGCGCTGCAGGCCAGCTGATGTATTATGTCTCATCTGTCTCGCGGTGAGGAGCCCTCAGACTCCCTCGCCGCTTTGTCCAGCTCAGACAGAATTTGCCAGCCTTATCGTTTAGTTAAGATCTGCAGTCTCCTTCATATCACCTACAATCTCTTCAGTATCAGCTACAGGGCTGTGGATTGGATCACGCTGCATTTCCCTGCAAGGTGCACTGCGCTGTTTCATGCGTTTTTAGTGTAGGTGCAGATCAGCGCTGAGAGTGTGTGTGTGTATGTGTGTGTGTGTTTAATGGGGGATTGGAGACGCCAGAATTTACTGTCGAACCTCCTGGAAGTGTTTTGTATCTTGTTGTGAATTCAGTGAAACAGCTGTGACGGGAGGTGCCCACTAGATAACCCCAATAAAACAACCACTCCCTTTCCTCTCACATCCAAGCCAGCTTTCTGCATTTACCCTCACCTCCATTTAGCAGCACAGGCTATAGTTACATTAATTCCTGTGTATAATTAATAGTGTTTTCTGGCTTTCAAGTCTTCTGAGACTTTAAAGCGGCTGCAACATTAATACTGATAGTTGTTTGAAAATCTATTTCCTTATGCCGTGAACAAAATTGGTGCAGTTTTGTGCTGTGTCACTACTTGAAACCAAAAGTAGCAAGTATATAAATTAGTTTCTTAGCTTTATCTCACTCACAGTATTGTGACAGCTCGCCTGTCACCTTGGCGTTGTCATGCATCAAATGAATGGGAACATGTTGAAACCCAAGAGGATTTGACATGGCAATTATTCTAACTGTCATGCACTTCAAGTATATTGCACAGGCAGCTTGTATTTTACACCTATTGATGCAAATGAAGCACTATTTGAAAGGAATAGTATTTTTTCTTGCTTCAAAGTTGCAGTTTAGGCACAAATAGTGCAATGCTCTCACTTGGCTGAACTCTTTGATTAAATGGACTTGAAAGAGGAGCATGACTCAATTTTAACAATTCTTATGATTCATGACAGGCCAATCAATATTTGTGGGCAATAATACTCTCTCAAAGACAGAAAGACTCTAATTTATGATATCAGCTAGGCCTACAAAGTGTGGCATTGTTCCTTAGACAATGAACGGGCATCTGAATTCAGATATTTTGTTTCTATAGCATCGTTGCCAAAAATGCACCCAAATCTCTCCCAATCACCTAAAAATTTTAAGCTCTACCTGTAATATTTCAGTATTCGCTTGTCTGTTAACATGTTGTCTATTTACAATAACAATATTGCACATACAATAATGCTTAAATTGAGTGAGAGTATCCTGCTCTCCCAGCCTGAAGCGCATCCCATCTCTGCTACGTCTTCCTCCTCTGGTTCCTCTGATATGCCTGTAATGAAACGACACCTTTCTGCTTTCTCTCCTCAATTTTTATTTCCTAACTTATCACTTCGCTCCATCATACATTGTCATTCTGCAGTCACAGTTTTTTTTCCTTTGCTGCATCTGTAGTCAGGATGCTGTGGCTCTGCTTTACTCCTCACTGTTGCTTGCGTGTGATATTGATGATCAAACAATCCAGGGATTTAAGGGACAAATCCAACCAAAAAAACTTTAACACTGTTAAAAACCGCTGTTGGCGATACACCTTCCATTTTGTTGCTTGGTGTGGTATTTTTCTTATTCCCCTAGATAACTGGCCAAACGTAGATATTTTCAGCGCAGCTACAATGGAGTTTGATAGCAGAAAAAAAAAACAAGTTCATACCCGTTCCCTGCAGGCTGTAAAAAGTCATTCAGGGAAACATAGGAAAACCGAAGTAGAAATAGAGGAGGCAGGTTGAGGGGAAGTGGGTACACCAAAAAAGCAAATTACAGCACTTCATCACAGTATAATGCATTGAACAGTGTAGATTGATGAGGTCTAACAAAGTAAGAGCTTCTGGGGTTGAATTTTTCCTTCAGGCCTTTTCTATTGTTAACCCTCTGGATAAGCTAATCACCTAACGTAAATGAGCGGCGTTCCTCTCTAAAATGGCTGGATAACAAGGCTGGCCTCTGGCACTAATATCCCCCTCTGGCCCCTAAGTGGTGTGATGTAACGCTCTTAAGACGCCCAAAACAGAGCTGTCACTCCTTGATGACATCACGGAGGCTGGAAGGAATGGTTTTTCCACAAAACACCCAGCTGGTCACTTCATCACGTGTTGGCTGCCTCACGGCCTCGGCATGAATATGCATCTCCACCAATTGTCAAGTCTCACCGAGAAACTAGCCTCCTGTCAGTGTGGGTTTTGACCTCTAATTCTCTTCTCGCTGATGGGATCGTCTTCATGTGTGTGACGGCTGCATATTAGTGTTGCGCTGCGCCCTTGGGGGATTCTGTGCTAGTGACACACCCAGCATCATTTTTCACAGTGTTACCATTAAGCACAGCAGGGATGGTTATCAATATTCATGAGGGGGCGGAGGGACGGGCACTGAAGGAAGGGGGGATGAGCTCCAGAAATGCCTCCTGGGTATTCTAGTTGATCACTGTCTTCTGCATGGCAACTTCAGTGAATTATCCCTGGTTGGATCTGTGGGATGGGTGTCAGCTTGAAGTGGATAAAACAGGCGAACCCATTCAGATGACAACTACATCTGGCCCACGGATGTATTAGCTTCAATCGATGTCTTGTTCTATAATCAGTGCCTTCATAAGTTCTCATGAATATAGTCACCTGTCTGTGTCTGACTAAACACCGGCATCTTCCTGACCTTTCAGTGATGGCTTCGTCCATAGATTGCACAATTTGAGAACCTCCATTAGAGCACATCCTCAGAATAAGAATTCACCAAATAGAATAAGGGTGCAGGATTTTTTCTTGATGGTGCTGGTTCAAAAGCGTGTAAATAACGTGCACAGTAATGTAATACATAGTGAAAGGTACAAAGCAGGAACAACATATCTTACATACATGGCGATAGTGCGAACCAGGGCTCCCCTGATTTGTTACGGCCAGCCTTCCCCTTGTTATACCTGAAACGAGTCATTTTCTTACCAAGCGCCCCAACCTGCCCTTATCGTTCTTCTTCCCGAGCAAAGTTTTGAGCGGGAAAAAAAATGAAGTCGCTCATATTGAATGAAGGTAACATATGCTCTGCCTCAGACCTTTAGACATCGGCTTGTGTTTAATTTATGCTTACTGCTCGCCGCCGCGGCTCTTGTTTGACAGCTAACACCGCCTGTCTTGATTCATGTGTGTCACTGAATTCTCAATGTCCTCATTTGCGAGGTACTTTTCTGGCAAACATTTGTCCGGAATGTTATAAATGGGTTGGAGGGGAAGCCGAGCATGAAGCACGGCGTGTGGACATTTTGTGGTGGAGTGTTGCCATTACACAACCAGTTTCACAGAAGCAGTTTAGGTCATTGAGAATGACAGAATGGTAATCTGTGGCTGACACGATAGCAAACAGAAGAATCTTTGGCAAGCGAACAAATAACTCACAAGTAAACAATTGCTCTGAGATCCCATTACCACTTTGACTTGGATACTATCACAAAACCTAATGGGTTTTCCTTCAAAGTCACAAATAATAGATCTTGCCAGAAAGATTTAAAACCTCTTAATGACATATTTGCTGTCTGGGGGGGATGAAATGTTAACACTGTTAACATTGTCTTATAAATGGTGAAATGAATAATAACCAGTGGAGAAACATTCTGAAGGAACACACTTTTCTCAGTACTGATTAGTTTAATTCATAGCCTAAAAATCATGCTACATTTCTATACCTGCCGACCTCGGGGTAACGTGGTGTCAGAGGAATAGAAATGGAGTATCAGGCTCTACCGCAGATCTGGCAGCTCAGCTCATTCTGATCATTGACCTTTTGGTAATAAGTCCATTCCCTTGGCCACAAGGCCAAATGGCTGCCTGGAGTGCTTTTGTAGAGGTGTCAGGGGGCTGAAAAGACATTTTCTAATCATGGCTGAATAGACTACGAAATTAAAAATAGGGCTACAAAATTAAAAATATTAACATTGCAATATTGATTAATTCATTTACAAATTGCAAGAAGCTGCAGTTTTGACTCCCTGGCCTACAAGTCAAGTTGCATGTCAGCACAAATTTTCCCTTCTTTTATTCAAGCAAGCAAATGTTAATAATTAACCCACACATGTTGTTATGCACTGACAGAATTATGTAGAAAATGCTACCGTCCACAATTATTGTAATTCATATTGTAGACAATGTTCAGCCAAAAAAGGAGAACAGTGAAAGGATTTTTTAAAATTCTTTGCCAAACTGTGCAGCCCTGTTTTGAGGCCATGAGGTCCCCATTGCCTGAACTTAAGCTACTTTTATTGTTTGTTGTGTCATCCTTCACCCTTGGTACACAGCAATGCTCTGTGGGCTAAGTGATATTTTTATGAGTCATGATGTTGTGCCGCTCATGTATGCAAAGCCTGTGTATTATGGTAATGATATATGCTCTACATTATTCATTTGTAGCCAGAGGCAAACATTTGCGCTGCACACGAAGCCGGCTGCAGGCAGCAGCTCAGATGCAGAGAGGGAAAAATGCTTACCCCACCAAAATCTCTGTACCTCAGAAGCATCTCGCAGAATTAGAAAAGAGGGCTGAGGATAATAAACAGATTCCCTGCTTTATTTACAGCATTGTAAACACGAGTTTAAATCCCAGTTAGGAAAAACTTCCTGCAAGAAAGGCCAGTTCTTCAAACCACTCTCTCGGCGTACATACATCCGCAGTTCAATAGCAACTGCTGTTTGGATTGATTGAACACAGCATGTGAAATGGCCCTCTCTTGGGAATAAAATTGTGACATTCCCGACATGAAAATCATGCATACACATATTCAGCCGTTTCCCTTGGATAGGGGCTGTTGCTGGATAAACCGTCCGGTCAGTAATTGCAGTATTCATTGTACAGATGAACAATAAAAGGCTTGATTAAAAAACAAACCATGTCATTTGAGACAATAAAGACAAGAGACTGGGGGAAGGAGGTGTCACCTCGGCTGTTGAGCTACACAGTAATTGGTCTTGGGGCTCTTTCACGGTCAGGGGGAAAGAAGATTGCTTCATTAAAGTTCCTGTTCTGATAACCACAGCAGCCGTGTCGATTGAATGGAAGATCTTAACTGAATGACTATGCCATTAGGAAAAAAAAGTGCCCGGGGGGAATGAACTGAAATGGCGAATAATGCAGATAATGGCTTTATTTGCGCATGGCGGTATTCACAAGCTCCAAAACATACTGATTCACATTCAATTACGGGTTTACTTTCCTGCTTTTATTTATCAGCCTCTTCCTGCAGTGGACGGCTCTGACAGCTCTTTCCCTGCAGCCATACGACACAGCTCCCCTATCTGACGGCCTGCTTTTCGAGTAGGCAGGTTTTCTGCTGGGTGGCGTTGCTCAGGTGCTTGCACTATGCACATTTTCATGCTTAGTGGGTATCTAAAGCGTCTTCCTTTGTTCTCTACACTTTTTTTTATATGTGAACGCCTCATCCACGAGTAAATTCAGTGGACCTCAGTTACATATGCAGATGAGGGTGCAAACACAAAGCCTGGCAATCGCTATATGTGAAGGCTGCCAAACAAATTGTGCCATTTTCCATCATTGCATCTTTGTGCTATTTGTTAGTGGAATCAACACGAACTCGTGAGGAGAAATCGATATCAGAAACAGCTGCAGGGGGAATAAATTGACATCTCTTTGATGGGATGTGAATTTTCTTAGCCCTTTCACTAAAAAAGATGAGGAAGAACATTTTTACTCCCTTGTTGCCTTATGTGTCGGCATTTCTTTTGAGTGCAGCAGCTCATGTCAAAGGCGGATCTGTGAGATAACACTGCCCTGAAATTTCACAGATCCAACACCAGCATAACTGCTCCTATTCCTGTGAGATATATATTTTAAAGAATTTAAGTAGAAGGATCATAAGATGGTGCACTTCACTGTATATCTTAATGAATAGCCTTTCAGTAACAGTAGTAGATTTTTGGCAACCTAGACCCCACAAAGGTAAGCAATATTTTCCTTTATGTAAAGTGGAATATCCTTAAACATTACTGAAGTTGTTTTTAGTTCGTGAGTCAATCCAGCTTGTATCGGGAACATGAACATTTCTCTTACATAGCAAGAAACCAGGGAACCATGATTAGTCTTTGAAGCCTTACCAATGTACAGCCTGGAGCTGTTTCACTGACAGCGGACAGGAGACTGACTTCATGGTGTATTATTTGTCTGAATGACCTTTTCTGTGAGGCTCTTTCATACACGATTATTTTAAGCACACAAGAGTATTTGTTCCTGCTATTTCCATGGCACTGTGGCTTTCACCCTTGCACTGTCTAATAGAGGTCACTTGTAATGTTGTTTTTGTTGCACAAATTTAAACTTACATTGCGATTTGCTCCGGAGAGGGTCAGTTAAATCCTCAAAAATGTAGCTAATATTTAAACCACTTCATTAGCTGATCAGTTTAGATATCTGAGATATGGTTAAATAGGAAAGTAAATGTGTGTTTTGTTTTTTTTCCATCCATGTAGCTCTGCTGACAATCGTTGAATTTTGACAGCGTGTACATTACAGTGGCTCTCTAAGGCTTTGCTGTCTATCATCAGCTGAATGAGTGACTGGCACAAGCTGATCTCTTAACTACGTCCTTCATCGACTTAACCCCAGCCCCGATGTCTGTGGGAATTGGCTGTGGCTGACAATAACTGCAAGATAGGTTAGCGATTTTTGCCAAGATTAGCCCAGCTCTCATGCTGCAAGATAAAGGTTATCACAGGTTGGCACTATTCTGCAGATTGCCCTGAGTAGGGAATAAGGCAATATAGATGATTAAACGGGGCAAAGGACACCCTGGTCTCGTGCACTGCACTGTATCCCGAGGAAGGAAAGGTCATTCAATATATATGGAAATTATTACTGCTCTCCTTACTTATGGGACACAGCTTGGATAGTTCTCACGAAGCAGAGAATTTGGATGGAAAGGATGAATGAAGAAGTATGTCTGTGGTACGCTCTTTCCCTTGTAAACTGTCTCGGTGGCTTCCCTTGCTTTCAAAGCATTTGATCTTTGTCCTCCTGTGTGCATTGACAGGTCTTTGTTCAAAAGCCGCGCATCACAAGATCAATGTGAGATGCAATTACTTTCTCCTTCACACGTTATTGCAGACACTATTTTTTAACTGTTGAAATGTGGTGACTGCACCAGCTGATGTGAGTGCTGCTTTCTGTGGCTGTCTTATTGCAGAATTTGAGCTGTTGATTATAATAAAAATGTCAAAAAAAAGAAGATGAATTGTTAGAGAAAATGTTAATGATTTGAGAAGGGATATGCAACTTTGGAATCAAAGTATGAAAGCAGTGTGAATCAGTGATAAAACGTTTTATTTTGGTCCTCTGTTGCAGAGGATGCGCTCCAGCTGTCGAAGTGGGTTTTCACATGAGTTTAATCTTGGAGGACGGGGCAGTGGCAGGATTCTCACGGACACCCGCACACTAATGTATCCCAGACCCTTGAAACAAATGACCCAAATACTCACTGAATCAAGGCATTTCGCCAACGTATAACTGCACGTGTATTGTTACTCACACAGAGGGTATTATTGCTGCCTACGACAAAGCTCATAACCACACTGCTTCACATCATGTGTTTGTGCTGAGCAGATCTGTCTGCCTTGAAGAGAGGAATGTTTTTCCATAGCTACAGAGAGGAGAGAGAGCTTTGTGGAGGAGCAACAGCTAATTGAGGTTGTGCAATTTCAGGCCTGGGTGTTAGATTATTGGGGGTTTGTTCTTGTAGCCTCTTTAGTGCCTTGACATTTTAGATTCAATGATCCAGACTTTTTAAAGTGCCAATGAGTTTGTAGCCATGCCCAACAAGAGAGAGTATCTTGGCACATGAAGAAATGAGCCCGTCGGTTTAAAGTTACTCTTGCAAAATTGTAATTTATGAAATGTCGAGACAGCCCAATTACTGTGAATTGAATATGTCAGTTGCAGAGCACAATTTTCTACATAGTTATTACCAGGGTCAAGGAATCATAAGCCATTTAACTCCTGCCATTAGCCGCGCATTAATTTAAGCAGGGTGAATAGGATCTTGTGCAAATACTCACTGATGCTCTGGTTTCTGCGGAAGTCTTGATCTGGCTGCCCCTGATTCAATTTGAGCTTCTTGCCACACCACTTACCTCTCCCAAACTAATGGCCAAGTGAGAGACTGTCAGATCCTGAATGAGCTGGCTCTCAACCAGCTGCAACAAAGCGCCACATGAATCCCTGAGCTGGTGGGGGGAGGAGGTCTCCAAGCAACAGCCAGCGGTGGCATGCACATTCAGCCATTGGCTTAGCCTTTATCCACAGCCTCTGTGTGGTTGTCAGATCCTCTAGAGCGGCGTCGGTACTGAGTGAGGATCTCTGCTGTGCTGGCTCATCTCTATCTTTCCATCATGTCGATCTTATCTCTACCACAAACTCATCAGTCTTGAAGGAGGCGAGTGTCTGCTTCGATTGCAGATTCTTGGCAGAGGGAATAGACTGCTCTCGCTTTTACCTTAGTGTCAGGGAAGGTTTGGAATTGCATCACAGCAATGAGAGTATTACCTTGAGCTGTATGTGTAGTACAGATATTCACGCAAACCTTGATAGAGGGATTGTTACGTTGAGCAATAATTCAACTGGAAACTAAGTTGTATGAATAGATTTTTTTTAACCTCATGGAAGGTAGACTGATATGGTGTAATCACACCTGACAGAGCTTTCGTCCAAACGACAATGGATAAAATTAACTTTGCTGTATTTGTGTATTAAGTTCATTAAGGTTCACGCTGCCCTGTTCCAAGTGAACGAAAGTTACATGGACTCACAAAAGTAGCTTGTTTATTGGACAGAGGTTTGGTAGCCTGTCATCCCACAAAGTCGGATTTTGGTGACGGGCTGGTGGGAATTGAAACAAATCCAATCCCTGACCCTGTATCCAATCTCATTTGACATAATTTATTTTTTTGTTCATCATACCTGTTAAGAACACATGAAGAAATGCTGGACATGAGTCAGTCCAGATTGTGGTTAGCCATCATTTGATCTTGTTATGCTAGCCTCTCCATGCATGAGTAACTGCAGGCTATCAGATGACAACATCCGTCTCCTTGTATATGTTAAATTACATGTTCTGTGCCCGTTTCCTGTCGTTAGTTCAGATTATGATGTAGTAAGAGGATCAAAATCTATGTTTTCAGACATCTTGGTTTTGGTTATCTGGTGATGTTGAATGGCATTGTCCCCACCTTCTGAAACAAACTGAACTAAAGAAGAGTTTGAATAAACCACTCTAAACATGCACTCTTAAACACATCAGCTTGTGTCTTCTGCGCAGAACATAAGCACAGCACACCATGTGTATGCTGGTAGTTAACCGTGCTCGAAATGAGTGCAGCGTTTACCTTACACACCGAACAATTAATCTCAGCATTCATTAGGGTCATTGCAGAAACAAATGGCCAACATCTGTCCCTTTCCTATGCGCGAACAACGTCCAGCACAGCCCCTCCACATGCTTTGCTTTTTCTCTTCTTCTCTTTCTTTTTTTTACTCTTACAAAAAAAATCGGTCACATTTTTTTCTTCGTGCCTGAAACAACACAAGTCCAGATTTGCGAATTCCTTATCAACAGAGTATTTCCTGAAGTAATTCCCTAGAGAAGAGGTGATCATAATTACCTAATTAAAGAAGGCTTAGGAGAGGGGCAGTGTGAAAAATTGGCAAAGGAGATTAGTGGAAATTTGCATGTTGACACCGAAGGAGGAAGGAAATGTCTAATGTCCAATTTCTATTTATGGAGAGTGATCTGCTGCGAAGGGCACACTTGGAGCCACACGCTGTTTAACAGTTTGTTGTTTTGGGTTACTATAAAGTTTGCCGTATGGCCGCTCTCAGAACATCTTGGTATCAGATGATTGGTTTATGTCTAAATGAAAGTAAGCAGTGATACTACAGCCCTCAAGGAAAAGCACAGCTGTGTGTGTTGAGCAGTACACACACACACACACACACACACATACAGGCACACATTTGTGAGCACAGCCGGTCTTGAACGCCAGCAGGATTGGGTTGGCGTTAAAGATTATGCCTAGTAATTACATGAAATCGGAGGGATTGTTCATTGTCCTGGGCTTTGTGATCTGGACATTGTCCCGGTCTCCTCCTGGCGCCGTGCCAGCCCAGGGTCTTACCACAAACAACAGTGGGGGGAGGGAGCCCTTAATATGGAAATGGCATTAATTACTAGGCCTATACAACAGATGTGACCTTCAGCCTCCATTCAACATAACTACTCATCTAGTAAAAAAAAAAAAAAAAAAAGTAGGCCTCGGAGATTAAATAAGTGTCGCCTTTTTATGTGTTTTCTTGTTGTGTAATGGACTTCCTAAGTAACATTGGATGTTAGTGAATGTAGTTATTTAGCTACAAGGTTACATTTTTCACTGGGTTTCAGTATCATACCGTCCATGGTGTGTATGTGTGTGTCAGAATTGCCTCAGCAACATTACTCCCAATAGCCGGTAATCTAATATAAACCTTTTGAAAGATAAGCCAAATCTCCCACTAAAACAGCCCGGGCCAAAATCTCTGAAACCTCCGCGGCTCGAGCGTTCACAAAATCTCCATCATTAACTTGTCAGAACCCGGCATTTACCGCCTCAGCAGCTCTTCCCCCCCAAATCTCTGTTCACCCGCTGGCAGTTTTAACACCAGGCTGTCGATTCCAACGCGCTGTGCTGATTAACATATTAACACGTCTTCTGTTTCAATTTTCCAGCGCCGGCCCCAAAGGAGACAACATTTATGAGTGGAGGTCGACCATCCTGGGACCGCCGGGCTCCGTGTACGAGGGAGGGGTCTTCTTCCTGGACATCGCCTTTACACCCGACTACCCCTTCAAACCCCCCAAGGTCAGCAGCCAGCAGGCACTAGTGTTGATACAGCTGGATACTTTCATACCTGACCAAGTATCCAGGGTCCGTGCACAGGTTGGGAGACTCTGGAAAATGCATGTGATCATTTCAAGATCTAGGAAGAGTTTGTGTTGGATAAAAGTCTGGGAAAGCAGGATTGACTTAACTTGCACTGATAAAGTTTGACCTCACCTTTCCTGAAGTTGCACCGTCATTTCCACATGATTGTTGTGAATAATATACTGCAGTAGAACAATATGAGCTACATGGACATTACTCATTGTCAAACTACTTTCAGGATGCGTCACTTTGAACATCGACCAAAAACTTCAAGTCCAGTCAAAAATGAGAGAATTGGAAAAAAAAGCAGAGAATTTTAAAATAAAAACTGAGTAGGAGGACTAAGCATAAATTTATTGCTTCTGAAACAGTACCACTATACAAAAACAAATAACCAAAAACAACATAAAAAAGAAACAATAAAAAAAAGCCCAAAATTAACTACAATACCCCAAAATTTGCAAATGCAACAATTACTCTATTAACACTCTGTTGTAGTTTTGTTTTGATTAAAACGCGATTAACGGCCATTTTGAAAACTTTGGTTCAAAAGTATATTTACAAGAACCAGAGCAAAATGAAAAAGCAGTTCAGGTAGAATATAATATAAAACTAGGATAGCAAGCTGTTAAATCTGGTATGGTGGTCGTTTTTGTTTTCCCACTAACAGTGCACTGTGCAGTTTGACACAGCTGCCTTACAGCTTGATTAGCACTTTTGTTCTTCACACTTTTTGTTTGGGAAGAACTCCTGTGATTTGAGCGCTTTTTAGAGAAATCTGCTTCCTGCCAAATCCTGACCAGTTCAGTGCTCAGGTTTTTATTTTTTTTTTTTGTATTTGTGTTTTCTGCAGAGTGTTTTAGGGATGCTGAGTGGATGTCATTATTGAACACACAGAATAATATGTCAGGGCCAGTCTCCCTTGGGTCCCCAGTGCACCCGATTACCCTCTCACTCGGCCTTCACTCTCCCTCTCGCTCTCTCTCTCCTCTCCCTGTTTTTCGCTCTTTGTGCTGTGTAACCACCAGCTCTGTGTTTGACAGCAGACTCAAACAAATCCACAGGCTCCGGCCCGGCTTTCTGTAGCCAGAGGGCTTGAGTGTTTCCGCCACCCCCCCACTTCTCCCCACCTCTCTAACACACACACACACACACACGCACACACACTGTGATCTGCAGCCAACCTCACACACATACCACACTAACCCATACTCACCCTCACAATTGAAGCACTCCAGTGAAGCTCAGTCCTGAAAGCGCTCGCACCCCTAAGATTGTGAATTCTGGACCCGCTGCCCCCCCTTCACTTTTTCAAACCTCGCCACTTTAAACAGAGCGGCGCCCTCTCATCGGGTGGATGTGTTTCAGTGATCAGGGCCGCGGCCAGCAGAGGAGCACGGCTGGCAGACGGGGGTGGGGGTGGGGGTTATTTATAGCGTCCTGTCCTGTGTGATTTTGGGAATGCCAAGGCTCATTAGAAGTTTCCTCTGGAGGGTCAGGGTCAGGCGGGCCAGATGTTGAGGACTGGAGCGGGGCAAACAGCGGTGTCAAGTGTCAGGACCAAACAGATGTCAACCTCACATCCAAGTTGAGGCACAAGCCTGGCAGTCGGCTGGCTGTTTTTGTCGAGGATGGCTCAGACTAAGTTGAGTTTCTCTGCAAATCCAGGTAAAAGTCTAAATGTGTCAGATGCTGTTGGAACCTGGGATGCATTTTGGTGTTTGTGACTATTATATTAATTTATTTACGCTTGATTGTTACTTAGTAATGAAGAGCCAGTCAGAGTCCAATATTCAAAGTGATAACAAAACTGTTATTGTTTTGTGGGTTCCTTGAATCTACACCATGCTGCCCTCTGTTGGCCAGTCAGCATCATGAGAAATGCCACAGAGGGTGTTGCTTTCTGATAAGAGACTTTATGAAGGGCTGAGTAATATTTTAAATTGATCAATAAGTAATTAAAAAAAACATTTTAGTAGTTATTTGAGTAATACTAGAGAGGGACATTTGTAGCTAAACACACACAGTAACGTTGACTGAGTGTTAAATGGGCCTCAGCGGAGCGCTCGAGCACGCTCATTATACTGTTACTGATGCTGATATATCGGTGTAATGCGGAGGTTGGGGAAAAGGGAAGTGAAGCAGCTTTTCTAACAGGCCTGCACGTCTCACCGCTGGCTCCTGATTATCACAGGCTTCCCTGCCTGGCTGTCTCTTACTGTACATACACAGCAAATTCCCCGCAGCACGTTTTTGCACTTTATCTTCCAGCTCGAAACTCATCTCCTTGAGACATACTTAACGCCCTGCTCTCCTCCCTGAATCACACCCATCTATATCCCATATCGTCCTCATCGTCTTCTAATATGCTCTTGTGTGAAAGTCTAAAAAATTTATTCTTCTCCAGCGGTTCTCTGTCTTGCATGAAAGTCTATTTTCTTATTTTTTTTCTTTTTACATTAAGCTCATTTCATTGCTGTGCTCGTTTCAAGCCCCTCAAGAAAAGAGCATCAGCTAAATGCCTAAAATGTAAATGCGACTAATTTACAAACCACTTTCAGAATTTCACTAGGTGATGGTTTGCTTGAAAGTGGTTAAAGTATCAGTCACAGCCAAATCTTCAGCATTTGTCTGATGAAGTGCTGGATGTTAGTTTACCGCCCTGCCCTCCACAAGCTGCTGTATGAAATGCTCCTTTTTCTTCCTGAGCCTCGAATCTCTGCTGTTAATTTATCCGCCCTGTGTCATGGTGTCACCTGCAAGAACAGATGAAATATTTAATCTCCAATATCATATACTGACTTCAATGGATCTGGGTGGAAAAGGTTATATAGAAACTATTTCTCATGGCAAAACAACAGTAGAAGACTGTAGATGTTATGGCTGGCAAAACAGTTCCCTGGATAAAAATGTTTAAAAGAAATACACGCATCACATGAGTGTGTGCTGGCTTTTAAACACCTTGTCTTTGCTCATATTCTTGTTGCAGAGTGTGTAATGTGTAAGGAGTCTATGAAATGTTCTATGTAATGTGCATTTGTTCTGTGTGAGAGTGTGTAATGCGTAAGAGCCGGCCATATGTGCGCAGCATGAAAATTTGGTTCGTGTTAAAATTCAGATATCTTTGACGTGTGGCTGACATGAGCCGATGAGGCGTTTAAAATGTAGACGGGGATTTCAACACGCTCACTGCTTTACGTGGTAGCAAGACGCCAGGAGATGGAAGACAGGTGGGGCTGAAAGGCTTTTCCATTATGAAACAGGACTTCACTTGTGTTTTTACAGGCGTTGCCCTGTTGCAGTACCTCTGTGTCTAGTTTTATTTGTCTGCATGTCTGCTGCACTGTTTTACTTTCCGGAGCCGCTACATCGGTAATGAACGGGCGGCTGACTTTGTGGATTGTTGTGAATTATAGAAGATTAAGCTTTTACACCCACATGCTTTACTTCACTGTAACAGGTCTGTACAAATTACTATGGCCACATCCCTGCCTTGGAAAGTCACCCAGGTCAGCATCACCTCATCAGCAAAGTTGGTTTCCTATTCAAGGTCAGCGGAGCAGCTCCATGAGGTGCAGGTTGATGAAATCACCAGATACACCACTGGCTCTAAAAGTGGCTGGTATCAGTCCCACATTGGACAGGAAAATCTGGGTGGGGAAAGAGAGTTTAAAAGTCTTACCTCACCTAAAACGTGTCAAGGTGCCCTTGAGCAAGGCAGTTAACTTGCTCTTGCTCCAGTGGAGAGGCTCAGAGATGCATCAAGTGCTGCACCTACTGGTTAAAGCATGGTGTAGGAAGGTATCATGGAAATGCATGTTGTAGCATGAGGGCAGGGGATTTAAAAACATTATATGCCAGTATTTTATACCCTAAGCAGTTTTAAAACATGACGTTCTTTGAACTTTGACCATCACAATACTTACATTAACATTACCTGTTTCCTAAATTATCAGTACAGTCTGAACAGGAGGCTGAATGAACATGCCATTCATTTGCTGACCGGATTAATGCCCACAGAAAGATCTCAAACTGCACGGTGGCAATGAATATAAAATGTTAGCAGAAAAATACTGATTTAATCTGGGAGAGTTTATGTTCAACTCATTAACGATATGCTGTGCAGTTCTGTTAACAGGAAATTACGCCTGGACCATATGGACAGTTTTGATATTGATATGTAATAATATCTGCCAACAAATGCAAAGCCATGTTAAATAATAAATGTTGATTGCATTGAACTGCATGGTAATGTGAAAAATGATAAAGCTGTAACACTCGAATAATATTGGCTAATTTGTTTCAGGTCTCATTTCATTAGGGATTTTAATTAGTATTTGTTTATATCACTAATTTAGAGAGCGTAATTGTTTATCAGCTGTTATTATTTCATTACAATATGGCTCTATTAGAAGACGATAGACAATTGTAAACTGTGTCAAAGTTTAAATAATTTGAACTTTGTATTTTAGTTTTTTACTTTATTTTATGTTTTATAAATTAGGCTTTCTCACACCATATGAATAGCCCTTTTGAATCGGTGATGTGGGAGAACTGTCTGTCTTTTAGGTGTCTGTTATGTAGTAACTCTTGTTTAAATGTTGAAAACATAATAATCACTATAAGACTATAACTGGACTACCTGGATTTGGTATTTGCCGGTTCCTCTGTCTGTTGTCTCTGCACCACCAGTCTCGCTGATAGAATTTCCCATTTGTAAATTTAGTTTTTGTTTGAATTAAGAGATTGTGAATCTTAACTGTGGACTGCGGTGCGTTTGTGTCTCCAGGTAACATTTCGTACAAGGATCTACCACTGCAACATCAACAGTCAGGGTGTGATCTGTCTGGACATCCTGAAGGACAACTGGAGCCCCGCCCTCACCATCTCCAAGGTGCTGCTGTCCATCTGCTCCCTGCTCACAGACTGTAACCCAGGTAAGATGTCAGCATCGCTCGCTATGACCGTTTGACGTTTGTCGGATGTCATTCGGGATGAGACCAGTGAATTGTCAAGTGGAGGAAGTCAGCGCTGTGATCATGCCACTCTCAATTCAGTCAGTTCAGGACATGAATTTTTTTTTTTTTTTCCAGAACTTGGAAAAAAAAAAAAAACTGAGAAACGTGAGGAGCTTGTCTCATCCCATGTAAGAATTAACTGAGAATGACTGTTCCCTGTAGCAGATCATTTTCCATCTCTTTTAACATTTTGATTTGACATGAATTGAAGTGAAATTAATCAACTTGGAGTAAAACAAGCTGACATGCAGTCAAAATTATGTTTCAAGACCATATTAGAGCAGTGGTTTTGTTTTTTTTTGTTTTTTTCTATCTCTGTTGGCAACCAGTTGACATAGTCGTCACATGTTCACAATAGAGATGAGGAAGCTGGCTAATTAAAGCAGGGATCCAACAGAGACGTGCAGTGAGGAGGTGCTACATCACCATGCTGAATACTGGAATAATAATATCACTGCTTTATTTGGTTTGAGTGGTTGAACGTGTGTTTTCTGAAAGGGAGAGTGCAGGTGGGAAAGTGAGTGTTAAATCCAGACATCTCAGCACCTGGCGATGTAATTGTTGAGTCATTGGTATTGATCAATAACCCTCCATGCCCCTGCAGATACATTATAGTCATTTTATGCTGTAGTACAGTGAAAAATCTCACTTACGGCACTTTTAAGTTCAGTGTGATGAATTGGAGCCAAGTCTGAGAAATTGTCATGCAGTGACGGTTTTATAGTCATTCCCTGTCTCGCTGACTCCTCTGCCTCAATCTAGATTCTCTCTGCAGGCTCCCCGGGGATCTTCTGTGCTTTTAATTTGAATAACAATGATCACTGATGCCACTGCATTTGGAACAGTGTCATTATCATGTACGCTGGATGCGGCCATAATAAAATTAATGCCATGGGTGTCCTTCAGGCTGACAAGGGCTGGAGCTGCCATAGATGGAGGCCAGAAAATCGTTGATTGACTGTCAATCCCTTTGATTTTTTTTCCCTGCTATACAATGTCATAATTATTTTGGCCATAAGTTAAATTCTAATATAAGTCCTAAATGTTTCACTTACATCGCACATTCCTGTAACATATTTTCTTTAACCATGTGCACAAACCAAGTTAAAGCTCTTTTGTAACTGGAGTGTCTTCTGATCTGAACTGAGGTTAAAGGCCCAAACTCTTTGTGCAAAGTCTTCATGACACTTTCACGCGGTTCTTGTGCTACAATAATTCGAGGGAATTTGTGTTGCAGTGTGTGTGAATTGGGCACAGTATTTATTGTCAGGCCTCACATGCAAATAGCATAAACATTGTATGAAAAATCATGAGTTGCATGCAGTTTTCTTATGCATAACCATTACAGGCACGGAGAGTTTTATTTATTTTATTCTTTTGTCCAGTGCTTTTTGATACACTTTATATTCATCACAAACAATTAGTCCACTCAGGGTGATAGAGTGCATGCAAACCTGAAGTGAATCTGCAACACAGAGGATAAAAATGTTTTGGGCACTGGGCAGGCGCCCCAAACAGCTTTTCACCAGTCTCATTTTATAGTGTATATGTGTTTGATATCACAAGTATTGATAAAATGATTAGCTGAATAGTCAATCAACAGAAAATGTATGATAATTGTTTGTCATTTATCAAGTAAAATTCCCAAATATTCACTGATGCAAGCTTCACTAAGATCACTAAAACGCTAAGATTGTCCTCCTTCCACGTCTTTATGAAGTTATTACTTTGTTTTTTTAGCTGCTGATCAGACAAAGAAACAATTTGAAGACTTCACTTTGGGCCTTGATTAACCTCCCATGAGCATTTGTCATTTGTTTTCATTTTACAGACCAAAAGATTAATCAGTTAATTGAAAAAAAGGGTCAACAGCTTAATAAAGTGAATATAATCATGAGTTGCAGCTCTAGTGTACTTTACAGTGTTTGTGTTTGTGTGTCTTTCAGCCGACCCTCTGGTGGGAAGCATCGCCACACAATACCTGACCAACAGAACAGAGCATGACAGAATAGCCAAGCAGTGGACAAAGAGATACGCTACATAGACTCCCAGCCGCTCACCAGCCCTCCTTTACCACCCGCACCCCCCCCC
>OMKZ01020759.1:5018-17518 GCA_900302535.1 Neoniphon sammara | reverse complement strand
ATGCAATGCCTGAGCATTGGGGAGTGACCGACTGACTGTGTGTACGTCTGTCTGAATAACTGTCCACAGGGAAGACTTTCGGTAAGATGGCTTGTCTATGCAACTGAATAGATAAAAGACTGGCTGACATATCAACTTTCTGCAGGATGGACTGTCTGCAAAACTGTATGACTGAATGGACGGCAGGTCCAGCTGAAAGAGTCAAAGTGTGGATGGGAAGATGAGAAGGTGAAGGGAAGAGGTGAGGAATAGAAGAAACCGGCGTGAGAAAAGACACAAAGGGAGTAGAAACCGTAATGGGAGAGGAAAACAGAAACGACAAGAATAATGGAAGAAATGGAGAACCAGGGAGAGAGAAATGCAGACGAGGAGATTGAGAGAGCTAAAGGCAATAAGAGGGAACGAGATAGAAGGAGAAAGCGGAGGGAAGACAAAAGACTGAAGGGAAAGGAGGGCAGAGAGGAGAGAAGGAGAGGAGAGTGCGTGGGAGTATGAGCGAGGAGATTTCAACCAGGCTGGGTGTTGAGACGTCAAGAGCACAGTGGAGAAGCAGTGAAGAGCTCGAGCAGAGCCAGAGCCCATAACAACTGTCTGCTGGCCTCCTGACACTCGCCCCCACACCTCCCTGTCTCCGTCTCCCAGCATCGTCGACAAACAGCCTGCAGCTACTGACCCACACCGACGCAACCAGCCCAGACACTGGCAGCTAGGGAGGCTGAGGAGGCCGGGCAATCTGTTATAGCCAAAACAAGCCTCTCTGACAAGGACAGGAGAAAGGCACCCAAAAAATGTATAATGCAGATAGGGAGGAAGCTCAAAGTGGAATACAGTCAGCCTCTGCTTTGAAAAAATGAACCTTAAAGCGTAAGAAGATCAGGACCCTGAATCTAAAAGAGTGGTTCGCTTGTGCTGTGGAAGGATTAGAGATCTGAGGTGCAGCTGTTGTGGATGATGATTGTGTGTGTGAATTCGTCTGATTTGAACCAGTGGCAACTTCAGAGCTAATGTAGCAACGCTACAATAAGCTGAACAGACTTCACCTACACAATCCACTTCCAAACGATTCAATCAAGCAGTCCTTTCTGCTGAAGAGGAACACGGTTACGTTGATGTGTGACAGAAGAGTATTCTCCATCGCCAAAGACACACACAGTGGATACATGCAGAGCACACACCTAGGATGAAATAAGCAGCTGGGTGTCAAAACATGTCCTCCCTCATACACATGCATAACAAACACCCTCTCATATTCCCTGTCATCAAATCTGGCATGTCTGTGAAAGGCTGTTATGTGGTGGTAACAAAATAACACCCATCACACATCCCACACCTCCACCGTCCACATGAGAGAGGATTGTCAACGGCAGTCTGGCAGAGGACCGCTGCCTATCTGCTTGAGGCAGTTGTTTATAAGGCAACACAAGGTGATAGGTAATAATTTTCCTCTGGTATTTTGACAAAGTGCTGACTTGAGCACAACAACAACATAATGTAGTAATTTTATGTGCGCATTATGTTACGGTAGGTACTGATAACTGGCTGAAGTCAGAAAGAGTAAACACAGAGAGTGGAGAAAACAAGCAACAGCAAGCTTAAGTTGATCTGTTTTAATGGTGGCATAATGTCAAAAGCTGACAGTCTGTCCTTTTATTCATCTGTTAAATGTAGAATTACTATTAAAAAGGTAGCTAAGCACCAAATGCAAACCTTGGCTCACTGTCCAAATGCTTTTACCTGGACTGAGGACTCACTGACACCACAGTACTGGACTGGTAACCTATGGCAAGCGTTTGTCACTATAGGCTGGCCAGTTACTTTCATGCAGCTTGTAGGAAACATTCCTGGCTTGCTCCCGTAGGGTGCTGCATACTGTTATGTCACACTGAATGTCAATCTCTCCTGCCAGACCAGCCAATGGCAATGTCATCCCATATCAATAATGACTGACCATCTTTCCAAAGTCCTCAGATGAACTCTTGGAAATGACTTGTGGTAGACTGAACCTTGAGAGTGTACATATGATGAGCGGAAGTATTAAAATAGAAAAAAAGGTTTTGGTCAGATATTTTGAAGTGGTACAAATGCAGTGGACGGATAGACTCGGATCCCAAATGCAGTACAAATCAACTCAGTTTTAAGCTATGGAAGCTGACATCCTCAGCATGCCACAGCCACTCCAGATAATTCAGTGGATATTGCATTTCTGGGCTGCTGCTTTCTTTGCGCTAGTAAAATCCTCTAATATATGGCCGGTGTTTGTACTGCACCAGCCTCTAAGGCATCCAATATTTTCTTAGGTGGTGCTGGAATGTGGGGCATGATGATACTAGACTCCTGTCCTCATATTTGGCCCCATATTAACCTTGAGCATGAGATATCCACACTTTTCACTTCTAAGCATCAAACGCTGAATGCTTCAGAATGACAGTGCTTAAACCACAGCACTTATGTCTCAGTATTTGGATTTATCACCAAGGTAATGAAGGTAATGAACCTTGAAATTCATGAAGTTCATTCTTGTTTTGAAAAGTTGAATAAAGAGTCAAAATCGCAGAGAAGAACAAGAGCGAAGAATCAGCAAACATTTGATAATCCTGCCAGGAAGATGAGCAGACATGACTTGAGTTGAAGCGAGGACTATGCTGCGAGTGTCCCGAAATGACCAGAATTCAGACCTTGGAAATGGGATGTTCAGCGTGGGACATCAAAGGCAGAGAAAGAGCGCAGTGCAGCCTAGTGGACCTGCTGCTGCACTGAAATCTGAAGATTAAAGTGCTGCTGTACTGGCCTCGGACTGTGGGTGACAACGGTGGACGGGCTAACCACTGTGGGGGGAAGAGGTGGGGAGAGGGGAGGAGGGAGAAAGGCGAAAAAGGAGAACAGAGGAGAAGGAAAAGGAGAGCACTGAAAGGAGGATAAAGGGAAAGGAGAGCCACAGTAAGGGGGAAAAAAAGAGATGTGCCGGGCAAAATAAGGTCTGGCATGGTCTGGGAGATTACCTCTGAGGGTTTTGGGAGGCGCAGGGAGGGGGGGGCATTACAGCAATCCACCGTAGAGAAGGCTGTGTGAGGGGCTGGGATTGACCACTGGGGACGGAAGATGGGCACAACACTACTCGCTACAGTACAAGACAATTGCGCTGGGGCTGTAGAAATCAATACCCTCTAAGACACTCAACTATATTTCTCTCCTCTCCCACAGTCAAAGCTAGAAGAAATGAAGAAAATCTGGACCGAGGTCCTATGATGGCTGAATATGGCTTCTTTCCAGGCCATGCTGAGGCAGTAAAGGCAGAGAGCAATATATCAGGAAGGTAAAGTGTCAAATATAAGACATAGTCCAGGAGCCTATAAGCATCAGGAAGACAGGGTCGATAACACATTAGTCATTTCCTTAACAAATCAGCTCAAATTCCTTATAAGTGGGATGTATTGTATTTCCATTTCCCTCTATATAATAATAAAGATTTCAGAGAGGGAATGTACAGGTGCCACCCGGCTTTGATCTTGACAGTGAATGATTGTGCAATCAAAAATCAATCCACAGCTCCACCTTGTGGGCATGGTTGCGTTCTGCAAGAGGGAGCAGGCCACCGTTGGTATTCATCAAACGTCTGAAGCCAGAGATAGTGAGCTAGAATCTGCTTGGTCTGTCATACCACAATAAAGGAAATGGTCAAGACTAGAGGATATAATCTGCAACTCAATAATAATATGTGCATTACATTTAATCTAAAATAAAAAAAGACTCCCAAAATACAGAATTCATCATCTGAAAATCACCACAACCTTCTCACTGAAACACAGTGAAATGCAAAGGCATGCTAGATGCTGGAATATATTTTAGCGAGGTCAAACCCATTCAGCTATGTGAGCTTATCACAACTGCACGAGCTATACAGGTAATCCAAACTGGTCCTACTTTCTCCGGTACTAATTTTAGCTCACGCCCCAGCGGAAGGAAGGGAGGAGGGAGGGAGGGAAGGATGGACAGAGGAAGGAAGGAGGAATGGCTGCCAAAAGAGGAAGAGACAGAGAAGGTCACAGTAGTGGGCAGAGGGAGCTTGGCTGTGCCACAGTCAGTGTGCGCGCGCGTGTGTGTGTCAGAGTATGAGCACGAGGAGGGTCTGGATAGGACAAAGAGGACATGTCTACCCACACAGATGACCAGGGAGCAGGCATGCCAGCAAGCCGGTGGCTGCCAAAAAATCTAATGACAGCAAGACCGCCAGCCAGAAAGTCAGCCAGCTACCCGTACACGCACGCATACACACGCGCGCACACACACACACGCACAGCCAGCCAGACAGTCAGCCAACCATCGATGCCCACAAGATGTGTTACTATTTGCTGCCAATACCAGCAGGCCAGCAGGCAGACCATGAGCATGAAGACACTTCAGAGCTGTCTTATCTGGCCTTTAGTTTAGCCCAGAGGAGAAAAAAATAACATAGTTGATGTTGTGTGGATATAGCATAAGAACATACTGAACTGTAGGCAATGTAAATCCACAGTGCATCAAAGCAAATAGTAGATCCACATTTCACAGTAGACACACTACTTTTTTTCTGTTAATAGTGAATAGTCAGAGAATATATGGCATTTACTCTTTGATGCCGATGTGCTGTTTTTCAGCAGTGAGAAACCTCTCGCATGTGTAATGGCCTTGATTGCTTTTCATTTGAACATCTAATAGCCTATTCAAACACTGCCGCTGGATTTGATCCTTTCTCTGTACAAAACTAAAAGAGTTTCTCTAGTAGTTTCTCTTTCTTCAGGGCACTCATATCAAATAGGCTTATACCAACTACTCGCTGGTAGCACTGCTATTACTACAGACCTCCCACAACTATTTATTCCGATAATATCCTCACTGAAAAACAAGCGGCCAGCACCAAAACAGGCTGGTAATTAAAAGATTCTGGAAAAAAAACAAACAAAGGCGAGTGGGTGATTAAGGTCCTTCCCGTGGTTTAAAATCAAATGGCACCTGGATGCCTCTTGCTTCCTGAACAACCTCCCTTTCCCCAAGTCACACACATACGAAGAAAGGGACAGAGAACAAGAAAGAGAGAGAGAGAGAAAGAAACTGACACATAGGAGTACGCAAGCAGGCACACGCAAATAACAGACAAACAGACACACACGATGCAGACGCACAAACAGAGCTGACACATTGGGTGAGGTAATCTTCCCTCCCCTTCTGCCTTCGAAGCACACTTCCTCTGCCTGGAATAATTGCTGCCTGGCTGCTTGTCTGGGAGAGCGAGCTCCTCCGTTCATTAGTTGCTCTAAATATCAGACACGGCATCACTTTTAAAGGCTTAATTTCTCTGCAGTCACAGCCCCTCTCTCTGATCCTCCTCCGTCGAGAGCCACAGAATATGCTCCTGTTCTCGCAGGCATGACCTAAATAGATAAGTAGTAAATGAACAGAGCCTTTCTCTTGGCAAGCATGGAGAAATTAACGGACAGAGAGGAGAGCAGAAGAAGGGAAGGGTGTGTGTGTGTGTGTGTGTGTGGAGGGGTGTGAACTCGCTAGTTTGGCATCGCAAGTGGAGCAGCAGCGACGGTGATGGCTTTGGCGACAGCAGCACCCGTTTCCTTACAACGTGACAAAACAAGATGTCTGTTGCTAAGGAGACCAGCCGGAGGTTTGGGGGTGGAGGGGGGTGGGGAGGTGGATAAAGGGTCATATTTCTTAAGGGACTACTGGGCTTCCTGCGAAGCTTAATGATCGGCTCATTCGGATGCACCTCAGGGAGACGGCTCACACTGCCGTTCCCAGAGCTGCTGTCAGAGGGGAGTCAAGACGGGGTGTGCATGACTGGACCCTCACCTCCAACGTATCCCTTACCCTACGCGACTGAAGCTGCCAGGGACATGTGAGAGTACAGTGTTCCATAAAATGGCAGCCATCATGGTGCCCCTATATACCTGCCACTGAAAGAAAAATCCACCTTCAGATACTCTTACACTCCTGAATGCTTTCAACCTGCGATGTTCAGTGCATTCCAGGAGGTATTTTGTGATAAGGGTTGCAATTGACTTCTTTGATGTACCCACGATCCCTCAACCTGCCTCGTCTACCTCTGCCTCAGTTATTGATTCCCTACATTTCCCAGAATGCTTTTTGACAACCCCCAGAGAAGGGGTGTGAACTTGTTGCATTCAGCAGGGAGTTCCACATGTAGGTGGAGGTGGTAGTTCTACATGTAGGTAGAGCAGTAGTGGACCAAGAGGTTTTCTAGTTAAGACAAAGTAAGAGCTGTGCCGCTTACTCAAAACCCATCATGTCTTGTGGCTGCACTGCATTATGGTCTACTGTTCTGTACTGAAATTGGTGTTTCTGTCTCTTCTGCACTGTATTTCTCCTGGTATGACTGTTGAACGTGGGTGCAAAATGGTGAGTCTAGCCAGAAGTCCTTGCTTTTTAGGGACTGATACTACAACTTGACTTTTGACTGCTTATGTTTTAGATAGCTGAAAGAAATTCTGCTACTAAACTGCATTGTAGCTATGCTAGAAATATCTTGTCAAGTATTTGTCACATTTCTTACATTTTGACAGATGGGAATCAGAAAAAAAAATTACCAAATCGGAAAAATGGACTCAGACATGCAAGGTGCATCGCTGATAAAGTGTCAGGGTACAATTTTGGTTTAATATTAGATATTAATGGATATGACATAGTAGATCAGCAACCAAGGATGGGAGCCAAGCTACTGGTAAAAGGGTCTCTGGATCCAGACACACCGGAATATCGGGTGCGCAAAGTCTGGATTGGGAGGAGAGGTGACGAGGGGAAATGTTTGCTGACGCTCAGTTAATTTGTCATCCTTATGTACGAGTGGAGCAATGGCATTCAATGAAGAGAGAAAAAGTAATAAAGATTCACAACAGTGGAACAAGGTAGGCCAGAGAGGGTAGCATGTATGAGGAGCCAGGAGACCCACTCTGCCCTGTCACTACCCTCAAGAAATATCTGTCCCAGCTGCCACCTAATGCTACAACCTGCTTCACAACGAGTGCAAAGCAAGGTGAAAGGATGTGTTAACTATAGTCCACTATCTGGGTTTTTATGTGATAAATGGCCTTGTACCAATATAGGCTCAGTCAGCAGAAGTAGTCTATTTTGTGTTTCCTCCATGTAGACCAAAAAGCCCATGGGCCTGAATTATTTATCAATGATGCTGCCCAAAATCTACAAAGAAGCAGGGACATAGGTTTATACCAACAACTTCCTTTGCAGTACAACTATCAGATGCAGGACTGGAGGCCAAACAGATCATGTCTGTCGGTGGGCACAAGTGTGAAAGCTCCCTTTGTGGTTATTGGAAACCTAACATAGAAAATCGTAACAGCTCAGTGACTGAGGTTATTTTACTAGCAGGACAATTAATACTAACATTCAACAAGAAAGAATGGCTGTTAATGAGCTGATATGAATAAAATCATTATGAACTTTTATAAAACAGGTACCTTGGACCCACGTCTGACTGGCTGATGGCTGTGTTGGCCTATTCCGCTATGAGTAAATGAATCAAATCCTACTGAAATCTAGTCTTAACGAATTAATTTGTTTGTTATCAAAACTAAATGTTATCAAAAATAAATAAATACTATGATAAAGGAATGTGTTTTCTTTCATAATGAGGGCTTCAGTTTAAGAGATACAAAAATATAAAGTGGCATGGTTTTTAACATGTAGTATCTGATTCATCGATCTCACATTTTTAATGATTCTAGTTAAAATGCAGGTTGGGGATTAACTGGTCTTTGCTTAGGACTACTTTATCACAAAATGGCATTTTTCTAGTTTCTTAAGTAAAATTTAAGTTGCTTAACGAAAATTTGTGGTATTACGGAAATAATGTCGTGATGTCGTGCCACACATTAGGCAGATAACACCAGCATATACTTCAACCTGTCTTGGGTTATTGCTTAAAGGAAGTGAGGTTCGTAAATATTATCCAGCTATACCAGGTCTAGACACAGGCTTGATACGAGTCACCTGTTAACAGCAGGTGTGAAGAGGGCCATCGAGGCTCTTTCAAAATGAGTTTACGATGCCTTAGTGCTGCAGGACTTTCCAATCAATTTAATTTGGGGAATGAAGCAGCACAGCGGCAGTGCAGCAAATAGAGTAGATCTTTTATGTTGGCTACATGTGGATCATTACAGCCAACGCCAAATCCAGCCTGGTGAGATTCCTTCCTGTAATTCATATCCTCCTCTAAGAAATGCTGACCAAATAATATCATGATTGGTAGATAAACCTATTACCCTCCTGAATTTAAGTGCTGGTGAGTTTCAAGCAACTTAGCTGTTGTCTAGACTTGAAAGATTTGTGAGGGGTTTTCACTACACATGATTTATATGATGCAAGTAAAGCTCTACTGACACTGGCATGAAGCCATCTCCTCAATTCCTGCTTGCCTTGAAGCTATAACCTGCTGTATGCTAAAGCACCTTCCCTGGCTGCATTCTTGGTATTTTTTTGTTTAGTAGACTGGGTGAAAGCATAATTACATAATCTGACAAGTAGTGCCCTCCAATATACAGCAGTAAACATATATAAGACAGCCATCAGTGGATGAGCGACATATGTCCTAAAGTATATTATGTCTTACATGTGCAATCGCTGTCTGCCTGCCCTTTGAAAATACTGGGCTTTTCTTAGTGTTTGACCTGTCCTTGGAAAATATTGGACACTTCTTATCTTTTCTGTCCTTGACAGCATGACACATCACTCTGGATGTTTGCTTTTAAGATTATGAACAAGGCTTTAAAATGTGACATGTCACATTTTGTGTGTAGCTGTGAGAGAAAACATAAAATGTGTGTATAGGGTGTGTTCGTTTGAGAGGCAGAGTGACAGTTTGTGTGTGAACGTGTTAGTGATAGAGAGCGGTAGAGGTCTTGTACAAGAGTAAGCTTGTGTGTCTGGATTTGCTACTTTGTTTGGCAAATAGGTGGGAACTATAGGATTCAAGAGACTATAGAGAAACTATGGGACTCATTTGCATGTTGTCATTTCTAAGTGAAGGGCCTGAAATAAACACCTAGCAAGTGTCAAAAGCTGGTATAATGGATCTTTGATGCATAAATCAATACAGGTCACCTGCCACACGGGCTGCTAACATTTCGAATGTCCGAATGCCTTTGGGATATATAGTCTTAGGTCTGTTCTTAAACTTTGTCTAGCTAGCCACCATATGCTTTCTAACTGTGTGCTAAATAAAACCCAAACAGCGTCTCTGAATCAAACAGGTTGTTATGCCAGCTGCACAAAAAACAGTAGCGTTTCAACTCTTATTTCTCCACTGCCTGGATGGCTAACTGACCTAACAGGCAATGTCCAAATACACTGCCAAGACACAGCTACACTCGAAAATGATGGCCACCTCGTGGACGTCAAAGTGGGTGTGTTTGTAATGCAGGCTTTGCTTTCATAGCAGGGCTGTTTGCTAAATAAATACTGACTGAAAATAAATTCATGCAAGTAAATTTGTCTTCACCCACAATCCATACCCACGATTTCAGACACCGTCCTCCACGCCTCTGCTCTTTTCATTTTGTCAGTGTTCTGCCAAAGATGCATCATGAGATATTTTGGTGACTGGACACAGCAACCTCTGCTTTGCTCTGTTTTGAGATGTTACTTGGGGAAACTTAATCTAGTACTGGTACTCACCTGATTAATTAACGTATGCGTTGGCTGGTTGAAAGTTTGCATAAAGTAGCTGTGGAGGTCAACTCCTCCACTACGTTCATAAACTCTGGCCGCTCACCTTACCACAATCCTCTGAAAACCCATTCTCTTGTTACACTGAGTGGGGAGCATCATGTTGCCTACAAATTTCCCTTCAAGTGGACATTCACCATAAGGTAAACTGATACTTTGTAGGAATGAGCCAGTTTTAAATTAAAACTCTGAATCTGCTCTTTGTGTCTTCAGATGATTGCTTCACACAGTAACACAGATTCTGCACAAAAAATAGCCTTTTAAAATGGCTAGCGTGTCATATTTCTACATTTCTATGAAAAATGCACACTGATTACTTTGGCCAGTGAAACCTATTCTTGCCAGGTAAATTAACTTAGTGTACTTAGTGACAAGTGAAGCAAAAAGGGAATTTCAGGCATTTTCTGAGTGTGTGTGATTGTGAATCGGAGGTGTGGTCAACGTACCGTCACCTTCTCTAAGTCAGCTTCTGAGGAGGTGGGAGACAGGGGGCTGATGGGACTGAGGGAGGGTGAGCTCCCAACACTGGACACGTACTCGGGATCAGGAACGTACAGAACCTGCAAACACACAATCCATGTCTGTATTTACACAGGCTTTGCCTTAGTGCAAACACACATGCACACAGCACATGCATGCAAGGGGAGAGATAAAACACACACACACAAAGCTCAGTCACACATCTGACAAATAGCATCACATCATCTGGATGATGTCATGCTATTGACAAGGATAAACAAGAAAAGGGAAACAGGACAGTTGCAGTGGCAGTAAGTGAAAGTGTCAGAAAATCGTGAGCAAATGGACATAAGGTGTCTGATGTTTTTTCCAGCAGCTGCAACACATACAATTGTAATCTCTGTCACATGCTTTAATCATGCTTAGGTGTAATGCAGTTGCGTGTAGATGAAAATGTGTGCATCTCTAAGTGGGAAACACATGCTGATGATCAACAGAAGTAGTGGGGTGTGTTCCACCTGAATTGTGGTATAATAATGGAACAGGGGATTGGTTGTCTATCTTAGATCAACAGCAAGACATCAAACAAGAAACAGGAGAGGGGCACTACTTGTTCCTGTGATAATAAGTAGACACTGTCATTATTTTAACAGGAGCACAAAAAAACTCTGCAGATGTTCATTTCTTTGTGTTTCAGAAACGATGGGCTCTCCTAATTCAGGCTGTACCGAAAACATTTTTAGAATGTCAGTGGGATCTATACAACAGCTAGGTTCTGACAAAAGGAAGAGGCATCAAAGCGCAGAAAGTTGGCAATGAGTTTCTTTTTTAGATTGTAGATTATGGGACGCTATCTCAACTAAAACTGCAACTGTTTTTGTTGATTTCCTCGTGGGACGAAGAGGAGAGACGATGGCTCAGTTAAGTGCTCTCCACAGCCCAGTGTTTGGACGCAGATCAACTCCGCATTATTTGTCACGTCGAGAGCTGGGAGTGCCAAAGGGATTGACAAATATGGCTTGTACCCATCTGACTGGATTTCATTTTGACACTGGGAAATACAGAGACAAAATATCATTTTGGATATTTGTCAAATTCTCCAATAAAGACACATTCGGAATTTATGCCCATTTTTGGCAAAAAAAGAAGAAGGAAATATCAATGGTGGGGAAGTTGTCAGTAGGTTTAGCAGGCTAAAGATGGATGGCTGTGTCACACTGTCAAGATTGAGGTTTCTTCAGGGGAATTTCAACATCCCACATTCCATTATACTCTTTTATACAGAAATGGGTATTTTGCAATGAGTGGGTGCATCCTAATGAGACAAGTGACACTGTATTGAAAAGGCAATTAAAGGGGGATACGGATAGTTGGAATGTGAGCAGAGTGAGACAACAAGTTGCCCCAAGAAAGAAAGTGAGTGAGCAGATGCAGCATGTGTGAAAGGAAGGTTGGTGTCCCCCAAAAACCTTATATCTCCAAATTTCAAGGCAAACCACTGAAACTGCTTTCTGAAATCTTAAAAAGAGTAAAAGCACCAATTGTGAAATCAAGCAGTTGGGGAGCTTTTGGAGATACAAGGTTTTTGCAGGACGCTGATGAAGTGATGCAGCTGAATATATCAATGATGGCGTGCACGGCAGTTCACACCTGGCCAGGCACCACTGCTCTGGAGAACAGCTTGTTCAGCTGAACCAGCTCGTTGGGTGTGGTGTCAAACTTGAGCGCAATGCTGTTCAACGTGTCCCGCGATTCCACCTGGACCACAAAACAAAAGAGAGGCACAGAAAATCACATACCAGGCACTGTTCAGGGTGTCGTCTGAAAGCAGCACGAGGGAGCTTCTAAAAATGTGACAGAAACTTTCGATGTGCATGATTTCTTTATGGGAAATATTGATGAGAAAAGGTGAAGGAAACCTTTCCCCTAGGGCAAAATCTGAAAAACAAAAGGTTAAAGCCTGTATTCAGATTGTTAATGCAGGCTAATGTGGAACATTGCACTTTATTATGTTTTAGATTTCGGGATGCTATTCAGACTAAAGCTGATTTCCATAGGATTGCATGATATTGGCAGAAACCCGAATTAATAAAAATGTAAACAAAAGTCTTGTGTCATTTTGTAACTTTCTCATATACAGTAGTATGATCCAGGGCTGGGCAATATATCTATTACATCAGTTGTTCTATTATTTGCCTCTACCTGCTTGGTCATCATAACTACATTACTAATGACTGCTCATTGAAAATTTCTTGTGTGTAAATATCTTATGAAAGCACCAATAGTGACCTTGT
>OMKZ01020758.1:2523-19231 GCA_900302535.1 Neoniphon sammara | reverse complement strand
CTTGCTGTAAGAAGTCATCTGTTTTATGACCGGACAGTTCTCCACACCAAATGAATCATCACCTCCTGCAGAAACCCTCAAAATGTTTAACACTCAAGAATTTCAGCTGTTTCTTAATATTGATCCATTTGAATTTTGACATTTTACAACATTCTGTCAGTAGGGTGTCTTGGTGGTAACAGGTCATAACACAAACTGCCACTTAAGCAGTTATCACCACCTAACCACCAGCCTACTCACACACAGACACACACTCACACTCACAAATAGAGAACACATAGAATTATTCACCCACCAGCATAATGCAGCATTTTCTTAAAGGCAGATACTTATTTCCAGTTATTAATAGACACGGTCACTGCCTACAGCAGTTCAGAAGTCAGAGATCTGTTTGTGTGGCTATGCATTGTCTGTGTGTGTGTGTGTGTGTGTGCGCGCGTGTGTGATGGACTGTCAATAGTAGCCTTGTGATTATTATTTAACATGCATGTAGTCATTGATCGTAGGCATTGATCGGAGGTTGGAAGCTAAAGGCCAGCTCACATTAAGACTTTGGCTCCCTAAGGGGCAATACAGGGCATTACTACAGAGGGACACTCTCAACCTTTACTGCCACATATGCTGAAATACACACTCTGTGGCAACACATAGAAGGATTACACATGTGCAACCAAATACTCTCCCTCTCACATGCACACACACACAAACACACACACACAATCTGGACTACCTCAGTGTTCCTGCATCCTCTCCATCATGTTACAAGTCTATCTCTTTTTCTCCGCCCACCCCTCTCTCTGTCTGTCCATTCATCACGCCCACACATCCACATGTTAAACACAGAGAACAGAGCATCCCTGGCATTTAAAGCCCTGTTTCTGGATTTACTCTCCACTACACATTCTAGGTTTTAAATGTACAATTTGTGATTTTGCTTGTTTTGGTGATCCTCTCATCAGCAGCATCTTTCAATAAAGGGCTAAGAAGAAAAGGTTAGATTTTAGGATACAATCCAGAGATTTTCTTAAGTAAAGCGTGTCTAGCAAAGTGTATTCACAACTTGCAACTTCAGTGGCTAAAAAAGGCATTTTGAACAATTCTCCTTAGTTTGAAAGTCAACACACTGATTGTTTTTTGATGTACTGCTTTACAAATGCAAATGTAATCAAGTTTTTTATATTTTAGCCATTAATTCAAATTCACATTTTTCTATCAAACATTATCACTCTTTGAATCTGTAATATTTTTAGTTAATTTTTGAATGGAAAACATTTTCAACCCCAAGTGAAAGGGTTTTAGAGACAGCCCCACCACCTTGTTTGTGTCTGGATCTTGGATAGCGTCTTTAACAAGCGGCCCTCTTCTGGCACTGAGCAATATCACAGGAGAGAGAGGGGGCACAGGCACTGGCAAAGACACACTGTTGTAAACATAATCCAAAGGAGTTGTGGGAGCTCTCTTCACAGCAGAGCTTGCCTATCTTTATTGCTGGAAAAAGCAGAAGATAAGCATTTCAGTCACTCAAAAAGTGCACTGCATACACGGAGGCTGGAGTATTTTAATAAGCCATGACTTTTTAATTTCTAATACATTTCTACAGCAGCAAACAAAACACTGTGTTTAACTTATCCATGTTCTCCATGCATGTCCCTTTGTAATGTGTTTTAATAAGTGATGCATAAACACCCCCTTCCATCTCTTTGCATGTGATGTTTTATACTGTAAGATACATGGATATACAAATTAAAACAACAGGCAAAGCAAGGCAAGATCAACTTTATTTATGTAGCACATTTCATAACATGTGCTTTACATTAAAACCCATTGTAATTAGATATACCCAGTAAATAACTAATTAAATTGCATTCATGAACTGGAAAAAGTTGGGATTAGAAACTTTCACATTAGTCGAATTTATGTGAACTGAATTAATGTTCTTTCACGAGCATTGAGGAAAGTACTTCAACAACTTGAAAACATCTTAAGCTATCTTTTTACCCGCATTTAAACATACCAGTCTACAACTCCTCTCTGCTTGTGCTGCAGAGCCCAAGGATATTGAGGACACAGATTTTAACATACACATGAGCATGCTGTTCACACATGGATTAATCTACATTTTTCCACCCTCCTTCTCCAGACTCCATGCACATTGAGGACGTGGACGCAGTGCAGAAGCTCCAGGACGTTCTCCACGAGGCCCTGCAGGACTACGAGGCTTCCCAGCACCCGGAGGACCCTCGCCGGGCAGGCAAGCTGCTCATGACCCTCCCCCTGCTCCGCCAGACTTCCACCAAGGCCGTGCAGCACTTCTACAGCATCAAGCAGGACGGCAAAGTCCCAATGCACAAACTCTTCCTGGAGCTGCTGGAAGCCAAGGTCTGAGGATGGGGAGGGGGATGGATGGGATGGAAAGACAGCTAGACACTGGTCTGAACCGCCTGAGCTCTAAAATGAACTTTGAACAACAATTTTGATTGACCTCTAGCTCTTTACACACTCACACATACACACACAAACACACACACATACATACACAGAAATATGTCCCTGAGATATGTCTGCTGACAAGTCCTCCTATGAACATACGAGTATCCTAAACCTCATACCTGAACCCCCAAACCTCCACTCTCTGACAAAGGGGCACTCGCTTGAGACCCTGACTGACTGACATGACCTCCTTGCTACCAAGGCAAGGAGGTGTTTCCTGTACAAACTATTAACAATCACATAACAGTTATCAAAGTGACACTGAACACTGATGATGGCAAGACAAACAGTCGCTTATGCATATAAGAATGATTAAGAAGTGATTAATGACAAAATGCTTAAATGAGGACACGTTTAAAAGAAATGGACAACTCTTCATTTTAGTTCTGAGAGAAACTGCGATCCTGCACTCTGGGCTCCTTTTCCCTACGAGTTTCCCTCAACAGTTTTTTTAAGTGTTCACGAAGAAATTAGGGGAAAATATGAACATTAAAGAAGTACTAATGACGTTTGTTGTCAATATACATGTTGAAATTTGGATGGATGGATGGACAGAGAGAGGAGGAAAGAAGAGGAGATTTGCCCTGCCAAAGGATGGAACTCATCCATTCAAAGGATGCCAGCAAACTTTACTGTCACAACCCAAAATACTCCCTGGTTCTCTAAGCCAGTGGTCTTCAATCCAGGTCCTCAGGACCCGCAGTGCTGCCGGTGTCTACCCAGCCAAGTAGGTAACTGCAGTGAATTACATCCAGTTTGCATCCCAGGTTTAAAAAGTTCCTGAGGCGATGGCTGGAATGAACACCAGCAGAGCTCCGAGTGCCGGGCACCAGGATTGAAAACCACTGCTCTAAACACTTTCTGGTTCTCCCTGAATACAGTTCCTGGTTCCCCATGACTCCCCTACTTCACCTACAACTCAAATATGATATTTGTTGTATCTGTAGAGGACCAGTGTCCCTGGCCTCCAAAACCTGTCAGTATTATCATAGTATTGTCATGAGTGTTCACACACCTGACTTGGGCTGAATATAGATGTCTGACAATGGTTTTGAGTATTCTAACTGCTTGAGGTGCGACTGATTTACTAAGCAAGAAAAAGCAGAAATGTCGTTTCTAAAATGAGCTGCCACGGCAGGTTAGCCTCGATCGCCTCTGTCAAGAGTCAAACCGATACAGTTTGGTTCCAAAGAAGGCTCAGTTCACATCTTGTCTGATTTATTAAATCAAACGCTCCTCTTGTGTTCATTTATTTGAAACCTGTTACCAGCTGCCTAGTGACCCAGGCTTGCAGTTCACCACAGACCAGCCAGCAGAGATGCTCGGCTTTGAGTCTGTCAATGTGCCATCAAGTTTAAGATCCAGCCCATGCCAATTACCTGTCCAGTGGTACTTTTTGATTCAAAAAACTACAAACTGTCACTTCAGTACTACCCTTCTTGCTCTGTTGCGTTCATGTCTTCCAGTTCATCCCTCGGGTCAGTTCGGAGATCGTTTTTCTAGTTCATTCAGGAAGTGATGGGGGAGCTTCAGTCGCTCAATGCAATACGAACCAGAGGGAACAGTGTGCTGACAAAACTGACTGAAGAACAACTATTGTTGCTTTGAAACTCCTTGTTTTTGTTTATTTCTAACTTGAAAATAATATTAGTGATGATAACAATACTAAGGCTGTAAATAATTACGATTGTCATCCTGTATATGACATAAACACGGCTTTGTTTTTGTTATTAATATTGTCTTCTTAAAACTGAATCAATCAATATGTCTTTCCTTTTTTCTATCAGCTTGACCACTTTCAGCAATTATTATATATATATAACAAGTAATAATGTATTAACAAATCTGCGTTTATCTTAGAAAACTCCGAGCAATAGTGGTTTTAAAAGGAGGGGGGTGTGCATATGGACAAAGTATGCAATATTAACATTTTGTGCCAGTCTTAAATTTGGGAGGAGGGAGGGAAGGGGCGGGGGATTCGAGGAGAGTTGTAGCTTCTCTTTCTCTCTGTGTGATTTGCCATAAGCTATTAGATAACAGTCAATAATTCCTTAGAGACAGTTAGGCAGGAAGACGTAAGGACAAGGAATGGATTCCACATTAAAACATGAAGGCTATTGTGGTCAGTATGACGATTAAAATCTAAACAGTCAAACATACAACATCCAGTGTGCAGTTCCCACATGGTTCTGATATTTGCACCTTTCTCATGGCCAAGCTCTTTTTGCAATTTATCTCGGCGCTGTCGAAATGTTTCAAAAAGACGATTATTTGTTTAAAAGTGACAGTTTATTGTCGTAGCTGCAAGAGAGACTCCAAAGCTGCGTTCTCAGCATTGAAATTAGTGAAACCCAGTTTCTTTGTCCAAAGGTGTATGTTCCATCAGCCATGTAGAAGAGTGTGGGGACCTGCAGAATAACCTGACTAAATGTAGACCCATACTGAAGGGAAATAATGCTAGCAAAAACAAACCGTCCTGAAACATCCTGTTCAAGCTTTATGTTAACTAGCTGGTCCACTTCCTGTCCATAGACACTTTCTTTTACAAGGTCAGAGAAAATTGTTTGTGTTGTGATGGTGAACACCATCAACACTACTATACTGTTCACCATCTGGATACTGCTGAATGTCGTAAATTAAAGACGCGACATGACCAAAAACACCTCAGCTTCATGGTAGCGGAACACTGGAGGTCTTTCTGACTACCGGTTTTGTAAATATCACTGAAATTGTGAAGTTAATTACATTTATTTGACCTGCTAATTATCACAGTATTTAAATGGTGTAAAAAAGTGGTGGTTCACAATCATTTTTGAAGATTTGACACAAAAGTTTTGTGTTAAATTACAGCTGAGTGTCTGTGGGTAGGAATGGAAAAGCAGGTCAATAGAAGGCTCACTCCAGATTATTTCAATGTCAGGAACTAGCATTACATTTTCCATTCAAGTGAAAGACATTAGCTTCATTGTTGTAGCAAGAAAAAATATGATTGATTGATCCCGCTTGAACAGGTGAGTACAGTCTAGGGATTTTTTTATATCATTATTTTAGTAATTTCTAAAGCAGAATAAGAATGCCAAAACGTGTAATCTAGATTATGGTGTAATCTAATATAAAATGGCAACTCGTCACAGCTGAGGAGTACTGCAGTTAAGACTAGTTAATCTCCAACATCACACGCTCTGTATCAAACATCAGTATTATTAGTAAGGGGTATTTTCTCAGCCTTCTTAAACATTGTATATTGTAAATTATACAGATTATAATTCTAACATAAGACATTTTATTGGAAACAAAACCGAAGAAAAAAAAGGAAAAAAAAAATGTAGTTCAGCCTATATGTGTGTTTCATGTTTGCTGTGCTTTTTTCTATCAAGAAAAAAAATCTGTTTCTTTTGTTTTGTCTGTTTTTGTTTGAAACTCCTCTTTCGTTTGTTTGTTTCTTTTTCCTTTCCTTCTCTGTTTCGTCCTCTGAGGCGATGCTGTGTACTTTTTCTCGTGGTGGTTCCCGTTCTTGTGCCGTGTGCTTCTTCTTTAGACAACACAGAGTAGAGTAGAGGCCATGTTGTCTGTCTGTCGGATCAGTCCGCAGGGGGTCTGCGCACCGGATTCTCTCACAATGAACCGAACCGGATATAAGGCTCTTCTAGAAACTTACTAGACCACCAGGATCAAATTACAGTATCCATCTTTACCGAACTATACATAAATAAATAAATATGAAGTATCTAAATGAAGAAACACCATACAAGTATTTAAAAAGGGATAATTTGTGTAACTACTCTTTCTTGTAGAATAAACAATATACTGTATATCTTTAGGTTTAAATAAAGACGAAATGAAAAAGGACATTTGAGTAATTCAGAACCGTAGGTGACTCTTTTTTGATAAACTTGCTGTACATAACTGCCTTCCATACAGCTCAGCTCAATCATTAACTTTACCATTTCAGCTGGCAAAAAGGGAAACGATGGAGATGAAAAACATGTTCTTTTCTTGAAATGGTTCTACTGTTTTGTCTTTTTCAGTCCATTTCCAGGAAAACATCTTGCTTAACAGGAGTCAGCAGAGAGTAACAACAGAGTATTTTTTTTTAAAGCAAGAACTACACTCAGTAAAGGTTTTTCTTGTTCTCTGACGGCTCGTCCGCAAGATGTGGCCATGGAAAAGGGAATGTTAAAGGAATATCTTCATACGTTTGATTTCTGCCGTTCATTTTTCTCCATCATTCTTTAGTGTGTGGCACCTGAATTAAACCACAGGATCCAGACTTTAATTCAAAATGTCGGGATCCTTTAATGAACTTATTACATAGATTCTGTACTACAAATATCATAAATTCACAAATCCTGAAGCTGATTAGTAGTTGTAAACGTATTAACACGTACATTATCAGGAAGGAAACATGCAGATCCATTGTTGCACAGGTGACTGGACACACTTGTAGGTCATGTCCCCAGTGACAGCATTAAACATCTTGTCCTGAGTGTCACTGACAGTCACCTCAAAGTCCTTCTCACTGTCAGAGAGATGCTGGGATTTCTTAATCTTATCATCTACCGCACAGTTATAATTTACACATTCAACCTATGGATTCCCTAAGGTGCTGTTTTCTTACTGTAGAATCGCTTCTCTTCTGTTTTCCTGTTTTTATCTGTTTGTCGGTTGTCAAACCAACCCTGTATAATCCTGGACAATTCAAAGGTGATGAAAGATGTTACAAGTCTCCCTGAGAATTCAAGCTGAGTTGAATTCGGGTAGCGCCATGTTTTTTTTAACAGAGCAAAACATGGCCACTGCTTTTTTAAGAGTGAAGTTTTAGTGGCTATTGGTCCAGATTTGTAAAAATAATAGAACTCTCATCAGATTATCATATCATTATCATATGCTGAACAATACAAATTAAAGGTGACTTCATTCCAGTGACATAACTCCTCTATTAGCAGGAAAAGAAAATGGTTCACTTTACTTGGCGCCATTTGGTTTTCCAGCCGAATGAAATTCACGCTTGGAAAATGTCTGCTGTAAAAGAAAATTGCTACCAAACGGACCTTTGACATTAAAAGAAAGCAGAATTGTTTTACTTCCAACTATCAAAACACCAAATCACAATTCTACCAGCTTAAATCAGGAGGGAGACTGTGTTTCCTCTTTCAGAAGCTTTGAAGGAACTAGCCGCCGATAGTCAACATGCTATTTAGGTGTATAGGAAGGAAGTGTTTTACCCCCCCAAACATTTTTTTTTCTATTTAAAAAGCAATATTATGACTGTACAGCAATGAGGCAAGAGTTGCACTTGTTTGTGTTGGGTTATAGATCCAAATGCTGGTGTATCTATTGGAATTATTCTGCGATTATTATTAAACCATAGAAATTACACAGTCAGCGATGTAATGACGAACCAAACTGCTATTTTCTGTAAGAGGCAGTGGGAGGACTGAAGGGGTTTTTGCAGAGCCATTGATAGAAAGAGTTTGGCCTGGTCGCACTAGGGGCATCATGTTATTCCCCTTCTCTAGAGCTAAGATCTATTAGTTACAAATACTTTATATGTCGATACCTGTTAGCTGGAATAGAGTGGAGTTGCTTAGCACGGGCCACGGAGCAGGACTGTCCATCTACCATGACTGCCCCTAACAACTGCTGTGGCCAAACTGTGTCTATCTCCAGCTCTACAGTGTTTAGTTAGTTAGTTGTATTTAATCCCCACATGTAACTGCCACATGTGCTGCGGCTAGCCCTGCAGTCTGAATCTGCAAATATTAAGAAAATATTTAAAGAGGAAGAGAAAGATGAGAGGCATTTTGGAGAAAAAAAAGGATATTTAAAGAAAAAAAAGACCCTTGGGTGGTAAAGAAGAGTTGTGGAAGACAGGAGACCCCGTAGTGTTATTAAAAACATGTCCGTAGATTTTAGATGTGCTTCACATCAGTAAATGAAAAAAAAAAAATAACAAAACAATTACCTGTATATTTTTGTGACGTGTATCATACAAGTGTGCTCCGACGATAATGTCCATTTGTGTAAATGTATTTATTTGACATTGTATATATTGTTCAATGCAAAAAGAGAGACCTATGATTCTGTAACTTAAACTACTATGGGTTGAAACATTACATGTGTTACTCCAGACTATGCCTTTCAGGATTATTACAGTAGAGCAATATCAATTAAAACCAGGCTTCCAGTTTTGACCTCTGTCTCTTTACTGCCTGATTCTTCACACACATTTTGATTCAAGTTGATATACTGCTTTTAAAGTTATGCAAAAGTTGAGGGAGCGCACATGCCGTAACTTACATTCGCACCTTGAATCTTCTCCGCACACTGAGCACCTCCACAAGGCCTGAAGGATACTTTTTCTCTTTTATAAATCATGAGTCTGTGATCTTCCAATCTCTCTAGGAGTTATTTTGTTATAAGACACAGTTTTGGTGTACCCACTTTCTGTCTTACTGCTTCAGTATATCCTACATTTATTTTGCTGAGGGGGTCCTCAGCAAAATGACACATTATTTAATTTCACTATTGTTTCCTTCAGAAGAACTTGAAAAAAATGAATAAGTAATTACTTTAACATTGTTCTAATCTCACTACTTTGAATCTGTCAATGTAATACTTAAAAACTTCTTTAACTGCTTTCCCTTAAATTTCCTCTTAAGTGGTTTCAAAATTAAAAAAAAAAAATCCATATTGTATGAAAATTTCTCATACATCTTCTGCATCTGCTGGTTGCAACGCTTCACTGAAGCGACATCACACTTAAAATGAGTGAAATATTCGAACCCTGGATGCCATTGTTTTATGGCTCCATTACATCAAATAGAAATTATCTAGATGTCTTGTGTATCATTGTATATACATTTCACCGACAGTGTTGAAGAGGTTAACACAAGCCAAAATGTTTTGTTTTGTTTTTCATATCAGGTTGGGAGGTCAGAAACACGAACAAGTTTGAAAACCCCTGCTCTTGGCCACCCCTTTAGTGTGCAGCATAGCTAGCATCCCTCTGCTCAGTAAGGTAACATGAGAGAGTGGAGTGAAGGATGAATGGAGGGACGAGGAGGAGGAGAGAAGAGGAAGTGGTGACAGCTTGCTCCGGTGGGTGGCTAACGACTGTCCATTCTGAATGCACAGATCACCTGCTCTTGCCAAGGGCACTGCACACACACACACACACACACACACACACTGATGTAAGACATGCTGTGTACAACATTAAACAGAAGAGGCCCTTTCAAAAGCATAAGCAAACATGAGGAGTACACACATAAACAGAGGAGTTTCTTTTATTCATCTTTCTTGGAAAATAGTCTCCATCTCATGCTTTCACTTTCTCTCCATCTGCCTCAATCTCATATCATTTCCCTTTTTCCTTCCAGCCGTCCCTCCTTCCTTTTTTCCGTCCCTCCCTCCATTTCCCTCACTCGCCCTCCCTTCCGCTCTGCCACTATCCCCCATCTCTCTCTCTCTCTCTTTCTCTCTCTTCCTCTCTCTCCTCTAATAGCCAGCAGCAGTAAATGGGATGCAGAGGCCAGATATTTAATGTAGCAGAGAGCCGTCGAGCGTTTTAAGAAGCCTTTTTCTAACAGGGGGAGCCCTGACCCACAGGCAAATATTTTTCAACCAGATGACATAAGAAGATATTAACCGAATGGGACCCAATAGCGGAAAGAGAGCTTTTCATTCTTTTTTTTTTCCTTTTCACTTTCTCCTCTCTCTCTTTTTTCTATTTGGGCTGCTGGTTGCCCAGCCTTCTGCACATACGTTTTATTTTACTCGCTTGCCTTTTGGAGTTCATTTATTTTATTTTATCTTTGATTCATTATTATGATACGATAAAAGCTACTTGAGCATTTCAGCTGCCGAGGGGCTCTTATCGTTAACCTTGTGGAACGCTTGTGAGAGTGGGCTCCGCACGCCGCATCACTAATGGACAACTTAACTCCTCTCACCTCCTCCTCCACCTCCTGGCTTCATCTCCATCTCTCCTTCCATCTCTGTCTGTCTCTCTCTGTGAGCACCAGTCAACCCTCTATCCTTTCTTCTCCGCTCTCTATCCATCTTCTTGTCTCAGTCACAATCTCTTGTCCCTCTCAGTCTTTCTATTTGTATTTTTCTGATTTTTCCTTTTCTCAAGTCAGTTCTATTCAAATTATTTCACTGCAATATAATGCTAAATAAATAATGTCAATATTAATGATATCTGACATTGTTTCCTTCAGTTTTGTGTTATTACAGTGGCTTTGCATCTTATTTTGTCTCCACCCTGTTTCTTTAGGAGACAGTGTGTCTCACTAAGTCCACTTGGCATTTTGTGTATTAATGATCGCTGTCTGCCTCTGTTTCTGACCCTATGACATTTTTCCCCTCTGGGTTTAAACATGCAGTGGTACAACCTTTCCATATAAACCCTGTGTCTACTGCTATACATATAAGTTCATCTCCAAACTATCCTTTTAATCTAAATTTTCCAGACCAACTGATATCTTTTCTGGTTCAAAAATATAATTTGGGGGAATCCCAACCCAGTTTTAAAACACTAATAGCATAGATATTGCCTTCCTCAGGGTGATCAATGACCTTCTTTAAACTACAGATGCAAGGAGATGTTGCATTTTAATTCTTTTATATGTCAGTGTGGTCCTTGATAAAGACCACATTGTACACTTTTTTTATAGTATTAAATTTCCTGAGAAACTCTATTGGTCTCAGAATATAGCTCTTCAAAGGTTCACTTCTTAGCTTTCCAACAGGACATTTTCAGTCACCATGGGCAAGTCATCCACATCCACAGTGGACATTACTTGTGGGGTCCCACAGGGTTCAATTTTCGGACCCATTTTATTCTCTATTTACATGCATAAATTTTCACTCTTATACCAACGACACACAGTTACAGCTGCACATAAAACCTAATGACACTATTAGTCTAGCCACTCCTAAACTGCCTTGCAGATATGCTGGATGTTGCAGAATTTTCTAACTAATGAATCCAAATCCAAAGGAGATATTCCTTTTTGACCCACACAAATCCATTAAATTCATTCACTATAAATTAGGCAATTTGTCTGCCAATGAAAAGCCACTAGCAAGAAAGTGAGGTCTAATTATGATGCAAATGTGAGCTGTGGTGAAGAACAGGTTAACCCCGTATCAGCCAGGTTGCAGTTTGCTAATAGCACCCGTGGAACGAAATCACCAAAGCATGACTGCACGGTCAGGACTCTCAACCCAGAGAATAATTGAAGGTACAATCTTAGATCTGATAATGTTTGATATTAATGATGATTATGATTCATGTTTGATATGATTTACGAGTCAGTATTTTAGTAAAGAAACCTTGCTTTATATTGATCAGTGACATTCACACCATAGAGGTAAGTGGGTCTCACATCCTAAACTTTTTGATGATATGAAGCTGATAGTTCCTGCAGATGAACTGACAACAGCAACAGGCCTGTTTTTTAAGGGAACAATGGTATCCAAAGCTGGTAAGCAGGGATTGCTAAAACTCTAAATTAGGTCACTGGAGTGTTCAGAGGAAGTCAAAGGTTTATTGTTACTGCATTCAGCTAAAACTAATAAGAATTCAAGAGCACACTGACTGATAAGGAAACAGAGTGAGTAATGTCATATTATATAAAATCTCATTTCACTGTTGCACATGTATAATTATGCACGTGATAAATAAATCTCTTGAATCTTGAATCTGGTAATCTAGGAACACTTTGCTCCATGTGTTCCCTCTATTCAGTACAGTAAGCAATCATTCAAAGTCTCTGTTTTCTTTATCATGCATTTGTAGGGACAGTAGAGCTCCACGTGGCAGGAATGTGTTTTTGAATTTATGGGTACCCAGCTGCATTGGTGATTTTTGATCAAGCTTATGGGAAGACGTCCTACAGAGGGTCCCTGGACAGTTGTCTGTGTGATTTGGTATGATTTGAATTTTGGACAGTTGTACAGTTTTTATGATACTGATTTATTCTATATATTCTAAAAGCACTAACATTGAAAGTCTATGATTAGGTAATAAACAAGACATTAATTAAGAACATGCCAAAACATAACATGGATACTTGGAGCAACCAGTGCCTGATACAACAGGAAGACAAAGTAGTGAAAGCTTCCAGTGGGTAAATTCAGCCATAGTCTTTAAGCTTACACTGTTTAAACAAGGTAGCCCCGTTCCCCCAGTACCACTTCACCTAGAGGTGCTGGGAGAAGGTGTGTTTTTATTCAGAAACTTGTGATTTTTTTTTAAAATTGGAATATAACACAGTTACACAAATGGACTGTTTCGTACAGACCTCATACTGAAGTATGATGTGATTTCAGAGGGGTTCTTATTGGGTTTGGGAGAGAGCGTGGATGAGATTTTCTCCTCCCAATAGGGTGCCAAACAGGGTCAGTCTCCTAGGGTAGCCATATCTGTTTTGGGCGCTGTGACCTGTAAAGTGCTAATGTGTGGCAGCTTCACACTGATGGCGTTTCAAAGGCCTGTTTTGGGGCTGTTTAATCCCTCTAGTGTGTGCGTGCATGTGCAACTGTGCATGTGTGTGTGTGTGTGTGTGTGTGTGTGCATGTGTGTGCATGTTTCTTTATGTGTGTGTGCTTTCTGGCATGTGTGGCATTGTGGGGCTCTAATGTGGTCATATGTATGGATTGTTTGCATGTGTCTGAGAGTCTGTGTGCCTTTCTTGTGTGTGTGCACCTGTGCTTGCATGTGTGTGAGTGTGTTTGCACATGCATGCGTGTGTGTGTGTGTGTGTGTGTGTGTGTGTTTATCCCCTTGTATCAGTGGTGGGGTTCCCGTGGGTTTCACAGGCCTAGTGACACGGACTCACGGTGGTAATGGCCTTTCACAGCAGCCTGCTCCCCTGACACAAACACACACACACACACACACACACACACACACACACACTGAATTTAGGGAAAGTCGCACACACGCCGAGACAGATAGACAGACACATAAGCAGAGACACACAAATAGGCACACAGATAAATGCACAAGAAAACTGCACAGAAATAGAATGAGAGTCACACTTGAAGATTCACACAAACTGAATATAGTATTCTAGATTCAAAAATACTGAAATTTACTTGATTGTTTGTTTGTTTTTTTGGAAAACGTGCCAAAAAAGGAGAACAAGAACATTGCCCTGGTTGGTTTCCAGGCCTGATGTCACTGTACTCATGTTGTGGGTTCAAAACCCACTTGTGACTTTTATTTTTCTCCCATCTTTCCCATTTCTGTCCTCTTGTCACTATCTAACGAGATAAAATAATGTCAATTATAAAAAGAATAGAGAGAAGAAAGTGTAAAAATGGGATGGAGAGAAGGTGAGACTGCGGCAAAAGGGAATAAAGGAAGAAATAGCCGTCCTTTCTCCAACATCCCTCTCTCCTTTTCCTCCTCTCTCCTTGTCGCGTTATCTCCCTTGACCTGCACTCCATCAAACGGCATATGGCCTACTTAGCTTAGATGCAAGCTAGCTGACCACTCTGCTTGTAATTTATGGACCTTTTCCTGACCAAACCTGCCACAATTTATTTTTTCTCTCTCACTCTCTTTTGCTATTCATTCCTGATCTTTCTCATTCTCCTTCTTTCATTCGTTCACTGTTTCTATCTTACTCACTGTACAGCTCACTATAAATTATTCCTTCATTCTCTTTCAATCTCTCTTTCCACCCCTTCACCTTTTCTCCCTACACCCATCACTTGTATCCCTTTTTCCCAACCTTCCCATTCTCTCCATCCCTTCCTCCTGACCCTCTGCGCCCTCCCCCCTCCATTCCCACACCCCTTCCTCTCTTGCCATCCTATTCTGCATTCCTCCATCTCTCTCTTTTCCCCTCTTCTATCCCTCTATCTTTCTCTCTTTCAGGGTGTAAAGTGGCTTGGATGGCTCTGCAGGTCTGAACTATGTGTGTGAGCTATAAGAGGGGTCACCCGTCTTTGCACTTGTATTTGCACTTTCAACGTTTTAACTCTATACGATGGGCCATTCATTCTCACTCACCCCTTTCCCATCTTCTATTTGTGTCTATCGCTCTCTATCTCTCTAAGGACAGTAAATGTTTTAACTCTCCATTCTATGGGCCATTCATTAAGTTAGTGTACTTTTATAAATAGTCTTATATGTCACTGGCCAATGAATTAGTGGCACTTTAAATCCCCCACTAGAGACATATAGATAGCTGGAGGGTTTGATATGCAGTGGCCACTTTTCCTCAGGAAAGCCAATTAGGGCTAACCAGGGCCAGTGCAGATGCTGATAATACACTGCAGGATCAAAAGCATTGTTTGGCTGTTTGAAACTCAAGCCAGTTTGATAAGCCATCTCTTTTGGTATCAAGATGCAAAAAACAATCCTAGAAATTATGTTTTGGAAAAAAAAAAGTGTGTGGCTTTTGAAGATTACTTTCATAATAATTCACAATGCACTTTCATAATAATACACATAGGAGAACAGTGTAAGGCCAGAAACACACTGGATGTGGAAAAGAAGCACAGAACAGTCTGTTTCATTTTGGTGCCCAGTGCAGCCGCTGTTTACTTACCATTAGCTTCACTGGAGCAGAGGACATAAAGTAGAAAAATATCATTTGCAGTTTTCTGTAGAAGGGGAGAACCTTTTGCCTTGGAGGACAGCTGAGTCGCTTCCCCTGTGCTGGGCTTAAATCAACACATTTCACCCCTAAACTTGCTTATCTAATCAGTCTAATGGGTAAGTCTTGCCTCAGCCTGCTTGACTTATAAGTGGATATGAAGCTAGTTCCGGTGAGCAACAGGCTTACTGGAGAGGCATGGGTATCTGTTTGACCCTGTTCTGCCAGACCTACACACACAGCAGCAGCTGTTAATGGCTCCATTATAAATGGATAGTATACTGTCTTTTTATAGCCTTTGATTAAAGGCAAGAGTGTGTCTCAGGGCCATATGGAGACACTGACACTGATGCATTGCTTCATGCCCCCAACTTTCCCTGCCCCCCAGCCCCCCCACACATATATACTATTTTTAAATAGCTGATTGACATAGCTGATTGCAATGACAATTGCTCTGAGGTATATTTTCTTAAAGACAATAGTAGTGCCGTTCACTCTCAATACTCTCAATGTGAGCTTTGCTTTTGCAATTCTCAATATCACACCATTTTTTTTTACATTAAAATACTGTGTATTATCATGTGGTGTATTATCCTTAATCCACTTGCACAATAAGCAGGACATTTTGATACCATGGATGTTCACATGAAAGTAGAAGTGAAGAGTTTCTTCTACTTTCTTGGGTGTGTGTATGCACACTGTGTAGAGAGGCAGGAGGTCAACTCAATTCTATAGACATATTAATTTTAAATTTTTTATTTATTCAACTTTTTAAAGATGATTCTTTTTCCATTTTTGCTATATTTGACAACAGCGGAGATAGACAGGAAGGATGGGGTAGAGAGAGGGGATGACACACAGCAAAGGGCACAGGTCAGAATCGGCAGTGATAATACGTGGGATGCGCTTTAAACGGTGAGTGACGGAGCACCCATGGATATATTTATTTTTTAGACATGGGACACCTATTCTTACAGAAGGATTGTTGTCATAAATGTGATACTCATTACTGAGTATTACTGGATAATACTCAGTATAATTTGGGTGGAAATATAATAATTTTATTTTATGTATAAAACATAAAAGTCAAGTTCAGTCTTCATATACTGTTAATGTTGTCAATATTTCGAATCAAATAAATGCAGGGTGTTTTGGTGTTTTTTTCAGTATGCCATATTACTTAGCCTTTTTCTATGACTCAGTTTAAGAAATTGTGACTAAACAAATCTTTTCACAGTGTGAGTGTAGAAAGTTGCTGAAGGGCTCCTGGTTAATATGGACCCAAACCCCTGACAGAGAGACAAATACAACCTGAACAGGGGGAAAGGTGATTGGCATAGAGAAGGTGTGTGTGGCTGTTTGAATGAGAGTGTATGAAAGTGTGGGTGTGTGTATGCGCACTGTGTAGAGAGGCAGGAGGTTAATTCAATCCTATAGAAACGCAGCATGGAGGGGATTGGACAGCACAGCCCCGAGGGCCTCACTGGCCTCAACCCCAATAGGGGGCAGTGGGTGTGCACACACACACCCACACACACACACAGACACACACACACACACACACACACACACACACACACTCAGGAGTTTAACTGTTG